>JASEVX010001339.1:0-18087 GCA_031761405.1 Serripes groenlandicus | reverse complement strand
AACGATAAGAAGTGTATAAGTTAACACTTACATACGCTTCTGCAGCAGACAACTTTTGAAAAAAATTGACCAAAGTAGAAATTGTCGTTTCTCCTTTTGCCACAATGCTTTCAACTTTATTCAATGATTTTACTGCTACAGAATTGCGCATGAAGGAAAGGGTTGAGGTTAAAGGGATGATCACTTTTAAATAACACGTTCTTATAAAGTGATATTGTTTTTAAAGCTGACAAATAACTGTTTTAAGCGATACGTGTGTGTGTGTCACCTTGAAACATGAACAGAACAGAACATATTTAATTTGACTTATACAAAATACATGCATCTCGTCATACAAAACATATTTATACATGAATTAACGAAAATCAAACACGGTTACATCAAGACACTTGGTAAGAATGTTAAATTTGTATACTATATACTACATAGAGGATGAACAATTTCGTATATAACCATGATTATTTGCATGCTAAACATGGGTGCCACTCAAAATCCCCTAGCTCATAATCCCCTAGGTCCAAAAATGGCTAGGTAGTCAAAATCCCCTAGGTGTAAAATACAGAGTACTCAAAATCCCCTAGATTATATTTTCAGAGTACTCAAAATCCCCTAGACAGAAAGTTCAAGGTAGTCAAAATCCCCTAGAATTGAAATAATGTTCTTCCTATTTATATTTCAACACTAAGTAACTATTATAGGTAAAACATAACATACGGGTAGATGTAATTAATGTCTTTTAGCAGATCAGAGTCACGGTTGAAAGAGTTAAAACAGCTCTTTTATGGACACCTTCATAAAGATAAGTAACAATTATGTCTTTATTATACCCTTTAATCAACAAAAACAAAATAATACATATATATAGTGAATATCTAAACTAATAAATGTTAATGTATACAAGCATATATGGCGCGTCATGTGGGCTTTGCATACAGTGTAGACCCAGATTAAGAGTCAGAGACACAGCCTCTGATCTAGGTCTGCTCTGTTCTACTTAACTGACTATTGGATAATGCCACATCTACAACTTACATTTTCACCTTCAGACTGCACTTCACATAACTGTAGCACAAGAATAGCACACTATTTCAATCACATTACATAAAAAGGAGCAAAGAGTATAAGTCCAGATAAGAGAGAAAATGAACCCTCTGGTCAGATTTATATGTTGCTGATGAAACAATTATCATTTATTAATATATCAATGCAGGTTAAGGGTTACAATCGCAAATCACAAACAATGTCACTCAGATCAGAGGACTCATTTACCACATGTATATTCTACGCAATATATATCAGTATTAGCCATTGCATCTTCGTATAAGCTTACCCTTCATAGAGAAGTTTAAGTTTACCTTTATTACTAGTGATGAACTCCATTTGAAACCAAAAGACACTTGCTTATAACATCATTGTAACGGTTTGGAAAATTGCAAATAAAGTTAGTTACAAACTGCAGATATAGTAAATGTAGATCTTCAATTACTGAAAGCGGTAAACAAAGGACATCGCAAGGTAGTACTTAATTATATCATAGTAATTATGATTAGCACAATCAATAACTGTGACAAACAGATGGATTAATAAAATCAAACTTATTGTTGTTATTTAAAGAAATTATCACTTTAGGCAATTATCACCTTAATTTGTTTATCACCTGTGACTTAATACCAATCAGTGGGGTTTTGGTATTCTCTACATTTTTCAATCAGAACAGTTTTGTATACACTTTGTTTTATTGGTTTATTCCTGAAACACCCACTTTCTAATTTTCATATTCCTGAAACCCCACTTTTTAATTTTCAATTCCTGAAAACACCCACTTTTAATTTATGTAACCCATGGTTACGGACTATAGTCTGTTTTACCTATTGGTATAATATTTGCTGCATAAGGAGATATAAATGTAAAATATTTATAATTTAAGATTTGATAAATTATGTCTAAATACATTAATATTATTAGGACCATAAATTAATATTGATATTAAATAATCAGAATTGCCAATTAATTATTATTATTATTATTATATCAAAGTATAACAGTTTATATCAATTAATTAAGATTAATTAGGTTTCTTTGATCTTTTTTTAAAATATATTAGTTATAGTTTAAAACTGATAATTGATACATTGAAAAAGACAAGATTAACAGTTTGCAAGCAGTTTTCTTAATTAAAACTGATAATTGATACACGATGATGATGTTATTAAAGAAATAAGATTAACAGTTTGCAATCAATAGTGTTAATTTATTGGTATTTAAGTTTACTGTTTATCTTTTTGAATACTTTGATGTTTCATATAAATTCAACTGAGCAATATCTAAACAAAGAAATATTTATTTGAGTATATTAAAGGCGATAATTAATGTATTAAAAACAAGATACAAGACCATTAATTTTTATATAAATTGATACTGATATAATTTAGTTTCATTTGTGTACACGATTATCCTAGATACATGTAACATAATGGCTAATGCACAAGTACAAATACGATTTGTTAATAATCAAAAAGGTGGTGAAAGTCTTTTGATAGGTGGATTCAGATTTAATGTAAGTATATCTTTTTCTTTCTCTCCTGATGTGTGTCCGTCTAGTCTGTCTATATAATGTGATGTATGTTCGTCCATCTGTCTGTCTGTCTGTCTGTCTGTAAGTCCATCCGTCTGTCTGTCTGTCGGTCTGTCTGTCTTAACACAATATGATGTTTGTCCGTCCGTCTGTACATAATGTGTTGTGAGTCTGTCCAAATACAATACCGATGGTTTCGTTCCAAAACGCCGTAACTTCAACTCGTATAACATGTAGTTACGTTTTTATTTAATTATACATCAATCAGACAAATCCGTCGGTTTTGCCAGAGACGTATGTGTTTATATGTCTCTGAATTATCCGATTTCATATTAATGTTGATTAGCAATCCGGTACTGGGACTTTTTCGTGACCATTTTCAACAATATTTCAGTTATAATACAGCAAGAGAAAGTTTAAATTACTCCTAATTGGCAGTGCCAAATTTCTATTCAAATTACGACGTCCACCCTTCACGAGGGTCCTTGTCCGATTTGTCATGTTTTGAAAAGATTTGAGAATTGGGAACATTTCGTGTCATTTTCAACAGTATTTCAGTTGTATACATGGTAATCAGAACTACATGTTTCGTAAAAAAATACATTAAGGCAAGTGATCAATTAATTAAATTCTCATCACTTTACTGACAAATATTTCACTAACATTGTTTTCTTTCAAATTCACGTGTTGAATGGACATGTAAATGCGAGTCCTGGAAATTGAACGAAATAAGACAGCAGTAAGATAACCTTACAGAAAAAAACCGCTTTTAATAATACTTTGTTTGCAAAAGCATGCACACATGGGTCGAATATTCGAATATTCGAATACTTTCTGATCGAATATTCGAATACTAATTTTGATATTCGTTGCCATCCCTACTAAAAATCCATTTGTTTAGCTGGGTAGTACCAGGGACGTAGATCTTATCTACGTCCCTGGTAGTACGCTCAAGATGTACAATTATAACATACAAAAGTGAATGTTAAACTGTTATATTAATCATTTGTATATATACAAATGTATATAATTATATATCTTGTATTACGTGTCACTTATTAGCTTACAAGTTTATTTGTTACTCTTCTGTACAGTTTACAAAGTATTATAAGGTAACATTAACAACATATATACTATGAGCCGTTCCACGAGAAAACAAACATTATGGATTCTGCGTAACCGGACCGACACATTCCGTCTCCGGGGAATAGAGGTATAGAGTAATGATTCCTGAAACAGAAAATCCACAGGAGGCGAAATGTGTCTGTCCGGGTTAGCCTTCGCGGAATGCTTAGGCTGATCCGGGTCGATGATTTACGCAGAGTCCACAATGTTAGTTTTCTCGTAGAACGGCTCATATTATTTTTAAAAAAAGAATCTATTTTGTAATATATCTCTTAAGTATATTAAGGGATAAATCAGGGGCGTAGCTCCCTTTAGGCACTGTAGGCACGTGCCTACCCATTTGTTTCTCAAAATGCCCCAAAATGCAGCTGCGGCGATAGACATCTGCGTAATGTATCGACCAGATCAGCCTGCGCTATGCGCGCAGACTGATCCGGCCGACACATTCCGTCTTAAGGGGATAGATTTATAGAGTAGTGATTCCTGAAACAGAAAATCCACAGGGGGCGAAAAGTGTCTATCCGGGTAGGCCTGTGTGGCATGCTTAGGCTGAGTCCACAATGTTGATTTTCACACGAGACGGCCTACACATTGATTATTGCAAAGTTACGCCCCTGTAAATAACACTACAAAAAAGTACAGAGCTGCTTTAAATGCTGAAATAGGTACAGGTAGGAACATAACAATAAAATAGGCCAGGTGGGATGCTAACTGTTCGAAGACAGCATTACTTATAGTCAAATAAAAAACATACAGCCATGTCGTCCAATACATCAAACATTATAAGTACAAGAGAAAGTTGATGCAACGCATCAATGTCGCCGGAAATCCATACCCATACAGCAGTTATGCATAACACTTACATTATAGTAGTTGAACAAATAGTTATCAACTGAGGGGCATATTGGAACATCAGGGGTGGGATCAAGTGAAAATGTATCATAACTTGCATTTATTTTTTCAACGAAGTGAATATCCTTCATTGAAATATAATTGAAGCATTTCATTGTTTATGACCAATCTCCATTCTAAGGTAGGTTGACCATACACACAGCCAACTAATTATTGATCATAAACAGTAATGGGAATGAGTAATCTTGCCAATCATTAGTCTTAGTATGTATACAGTGCTTTCATTAAGGAATAATTATAAGATTTGTGAATTCCACATACACTTTTCAAGATGTTTGTCAGAATATTTGATGTTATTATGTGTCAATAAAACCAAACATCAGACAATTTAGGATTTGCATGCAATAGCACGTCATTTAACCTTTCCCCTATTAAAGTCAACATTGGACACATTTGCAGCAATCTATTTTTAAAACAATGAGAAAAGGTTTCAATCGCTGAAGACACGAGTTTTCTATTTTTCTCAAAATGATATAAGTTTGGCATCCTAATTATATCATACTTTGACAAATGTTAATATGTAGTCCAATATATTTACAAAGTAGACCACCCTCGAAATATAATATCAGCTAAACAGTTAAATTTCATTGAAATTGTTGTATAATTTCAAACTTAATTTCGAACATGAACTGAAACCTACAACATGTTAATTTATTATAATTCTTTCCTTCCTTTTTTATAATAAAAATAACAAACTACTCATGTTTTAAAATTATATAATGATGAGCGCCCTTGTGTCAATGATGCATAACAATATGCAGAACGCAATCAAAATGCCTGTAGGGAATCTAATGACACATTTTTATTAAAAATTAAGAGTGAAATGGAAGTTTGCGAGTGAAAGAGTGCAATTGAAGTTTGCCAGTGAGCTTAAAACTTGGGAATGAAGTTGTAATGCAAGAGTAAAATTGAAGTTTTCCAGTGAGGTTGAAAATTGAGAGTGAAGTTGGATGTTAAGAGAGAAAATGAAGTTTGAGTGTGAGGTTGAAATTTGAGAGAGAAGGGTGATAATTAAGAATGAAATGGTAGTTTGCGAGTGAGGTTGAAACTTGAGAGTGAAGTTGGAACTTAAAAGAGAAAATGAAGTTTGAGATTAAAATTGAAGTTTGCGAGTGAACGTGAAATTTAAGAGTGAATTTGAAGGTTGCGAGTGAGTTTGAGATTTGAGAGTGACGTTGACATGTGAGAGTGAATTTGAAGATGAAGTGAGCGGAATAAAACCTGAAATGCCCTTTATTACTCGACGAACGGATTGAATAAATATCGAAAATACGCACTCTAAGTATTACTTATTATTTGACGAACATCGGCTGAACTCCAAACAGACAGAACAGATGAAGCTACGATGGTGTGAAACTAATTCTATCATTTGTTAGCGATCTGAACAGAGATATGTATAGCGTACACTAGATCTTCCCGCCATTCTTCGCACTCTACAGGTGCAGATTAATAATATTAGCACTCTACAGGTGATGGCAGTCACATTGTCAGTAAAATCTGCAGTATTTATTCCAATAATCTCACAAACGCATTGGATCTGTATCGCATAGCAGCATTTTACAACTCAAGGTATTTGTTTTATCACCGTTACTACTACTACTACTACTACTACTACTACTACTACTTCTTCTACTACTACTACTACTACTACTTCTACTACTACTACTACTACTACTACTACTACTACTACTACTACTACTACTACTACTACTACTTCTACTACTACTACTACTACTACTACTTCTCCTAATACTACTACTACTACTACTACTATACTTTTTTTCTTCTTCTACTACTACTACTACTACTACTACTACTACTACTTCTCCTAATACTACTACTACTACTACTACTATACTTTTTTTCTTATTCTACTACTACTACTACTACTACTACTACTACTACTTCTCCTAATACTACTACTACTACTACTTCTCCTAATACTACTACTACTACTACTACTACTACTACTACTACTTCTACTACTACTACTACTACTACTACTTCTCCTAATACTACTACTACTACTACTACTATACTTTTTTTCTTCTTCTACTACTACTACTACTACTACTACTACTACTACTACTTCTCCTAATACTACTACTACTACTACTACTATACTTTTTTTCTTCTTCTACTACTACTACTACTACTACTACTACTACTACTTCTCCTAATACTACTACTACTACTACTACTATACTTTTTTTCTTCTTCTACTACTACTACTACTACTACTACTACTACTACTTCTCCTAATACTACTACTACTACTACTTCTCCTAATACTACTACTACTACTACTACTATACTTTTTTTCTTCTTCTACTACTACTACTAATACTACTACTACTACTACTACTACTACTACTACTACTACTACTACTACTACTACTACTACTACTACTACTACTACTACTACTACTACTACTACTACTACTACTACTACTACTACTACTTCTCCTAATACTACTACTACTACTACTACTACTATACTTTTTTTCTTCTTCTACTACTACTACTACTACTACTACTACTACTACAACTTCTACAAGATAATTGAATTCCTTCCGATGAGAAGTGTATAGGTTAAAGGTCATATGACCAGGACTTCTGACTTAAACATATTGATAAGATTCCATTTCTCCTTTTTCCACAATGCTTAAAATTCAAGGTCATATGACCAGGACTTCTGACTTAAACATATTGATAAGATTACATTTCTCCTTTTTCCACAATGCATTTAACTTTTATTTAAAAAAAGTTCTGCTGCAGATTTGTCGTATACAGGAAAGTGTTTAAGATTAAAGGGATGACCACTTTTAAGTAACACGTTCTTATAAAATGCAATGTCTATTGTTTTTAAAAGCTCACACATGACTGTTTTTAGAGATACGTGTGTGCTACCTGGAAATATGGGTTAAAGCGTTATCCTAGTGGCAATATACGTAAGTGTTCTTAATTCCGAGTGAATTCCTAATTTATTTCAAATCATTTGTAAATCAATCGTTTTCGGTCAAAACTGATGAACACTTTTATCCATGCTTCCAGGTGGCACACATATATATCACCTGTCATGCATTATATAAGAACGTGTCACTTTAAAGTGGGTATCTCTGTTTAGTAACCTAACATGTATAAGAAAGAATATTATGTGTTATTCCCTGATAAAATTGTAAATATAATATAGAAGAATTATTTTTCTAACGATAAGAAGTGTATAAGTTAACACTTACATACGCTTCTGCAGCAGACAACTTTTGAAAAAAATTGACCAAAGTAGAAATTGTCGTTTCTCCTTTTGCCACAATGCTTTCAACTTTATTCAATGATTTTACTGCTACAGAATTGCGCATGAAGGAAAGGGTTGAGGTTAAAGGGATGATCACTTTTAAATAACACGTTCTTATAAAGTGATATTGTTTTTAAAGCTGACAAATAACTGTTTTAAGCGATACGTGTGTGTGTGTCACCTTGAAACATGAACAGAACAGAACATATTTAATTTGACTTATACAAAATACATGCATCTCGTCATACAAAACATATTTATACATGAATTAACGAAAATCAAACACGGTTACATCAAGACACTTGGTAAGAATGTTAAATTTGTATACTATATACTACATAGAGGATGAACAATTTCGTATATAACCATGATTATTTGCATGCTAAACATGGGTGCCACTCAAAATCCCCTAGCTCATAATCCCCTAGGTCCAAAAATGGCTAGGTAGTCAAAATCCCCTAGGTGTAAAATACAGAGTACTCAAAATCCCCTAGATTATATTTTCAGAGTACTCAAAATCCCCTAGACAGAAAGTTCAAGGTAGTCAAAATCCCCTAGAATTGAAATAATGTTCTTCCTATTTATATTTCAACACTAAGTAACTATTATAGGTAAAACATAACATACGGGTAGATGTAATTAATGTCTTTTAGCAGATCAGAGTCACGGTTGAAAGAGTTAAAACAGCTCTTTTATGGACACCTTCATAAAGATAAGTAACAATTATGTCTTTATTATACCCTTTAATCAACAAAAACAAAATAATACATATATATAGTGAATATCTAAACTAATAAATGTTAATGTATACAAGCATATATGGCGCGTCATGTGGGCTTTGCATACAGTGTAGACCCAGATTAAGAGTCAGAGACACAGCCTCTGATCTAGGTCTGCTCTGTTCTACTTAACTGACTATTGGATAATGCCACATCTACAACTTACATTTTCACCTTCAGACTGCACTTCACATAACTGTAGCACAAGAATAGCACACTATTTCAATCACATTACATAAAAAGGAGCAAAGAGTATAAGTCCAGATAAGAGAGAAAATGAACCCTCTGGTCAGATTTATATGTTGCTGATGAAACAATTATCATTTATTAATATATCAATGCAGGTTAAGGGTTACAATCGCAAATCACAAACAATGTCACTCAGATCAGAGGACTCATTTACCACATGTATATTCTACGCAATATATATCAGTATTAGCCATTGCATCTTCGTATAAGCTTACCCTTCATAGAGAAGTTTAAGTTTACCTTTATTACTAGTGATGAACTCCATTTGAAACCAAAAGACACTTGCTTATAACATCATTGTAACGGTTTGGAAAATTGCAAATAAAGTTAGTTACAAACTGCAGATATAGTAAATGTAGATCTTCAATTACTGAAAGCGGTAAACAAAGGACATCGCAAGGTAGTACTTAATTATATCATAGTAATTATGATTAGCACAATCAATAACTGTGACAAACAGATGGATTAATAAAATCAAACTTATTGTTGTTATTTAAAGAAATTATCACTTTAAGGCAATTATCACCTTAATTTGTTTATCACCTGTGACTTAATACCAATCAGTGGGGTTTTGGTATTCTCTACATTTTCAATCAGAACAGTTTTGTATACACTTTGTTTTATTGGTTTATTCCTGAAACACCCACTTTCTAATTTTCATATTCCTGAAACCCCCACTTTTTAATTTTCAAATTCCTGAAACACCCACTTTTAATTTATGTAACCCATGGTTACGGACTATAGTCTGTTTTACCTATTGGTATAATATTTGCTGCATAAGGAGATATAAATGTAAAATATTTATAATTTAAGATTTGATAAATTATGTCTAAATACATTAATATTATTAGGACCATAAATTAATATTGATATTAAATAATCAGAATTGCCAATTAATTATTATTATTATTATTATATCAAAGTATAACAGTTTATATCAATTAATTAAGATTAATTAGGTTTCTTTGATCTTTTTTTAAAATATATTAGTTATAGTTTAAAACTGATAATTGATACATTGAAAAAGACAAGATTAACAGTTTGCAAGCAGTTTTCTTAATTAAAACTGATAATTGATACACGATGATGATGTTATTAAAGAAATAAGATTAACAGTTTGCAATCAATAGTGTTAATTTATTGGTATTTAAGTTTACTGTTTATCTTTTTGAATACTTTGATGTTTCATATAAATTCAACTGAGCAATATCTAAACAAAGAAATATTTATTTGAGTATATTAAAGGCGATAATTAATGTATTAAAAACAAGATACAAGACCATTAATTTTTATATAAATTGATACTGATATAATTTAGTTTCATTTGTGTACACGATTATCCTAGATACATGTAACATAATGGCTAATGCACAAGTACAAATACGATTTGTTAATAATCAAAAAGGTGGTGAAAGTCTTTTGATAGGTGGATTCAGATTTAATGTAAGTATACTTTTTTCTTTCTCTCCTGATGTGTGTCCGTCTGTCTGTCTATATAATGTGATGTATGTTCGTCCATCTGTCTGTCTGTCTGTAAGTCCATCCGTCTGTCTGTCTGTCGGTCTGTCTGTCTTAACACAATATGATGTTTGTCCGTCCGTCTGTACATAATGTGTTGTGAGTCTGTCCGTCTGTCTGTCTTAGCACAATATGATGTTTGTCCATCCGTCTGTACACAATGTGTTGTGAGTCCATCCATCCGTCTGTCTGTCTGTATTTAAATAATATAATGTATGTACGTCTGTCTGTCTGTATTTACATAATATAATGTCTGTCCGTCTGTCTGTACACAATGTGTTGTGAGTCCATCCGTCCGACTGTCTGTCTGTATTTAAATAATATAATGTCTGTACGTCTGTCTGTCTGTATTTACATAATATAATGTCTGTCCGTCTGTCTGTCTTAACACGATATGATGTTTGTCCGTCTGTCAATATGATGTTTGTCCGTCTGTCAGTACGTCCGTCTGTCTGTCTATACACAATATGATATGTGTCCTTCCTCTGTCTGTATACAAACTTTTCCCTTCAGATGAAATCACGTAAACCTGATCGTATTTATTGGTCATGTTGTCAACAAGGATGCGGAACAAGTGCAACAACAGTTGATGGTAGATTAACCAAACATACTGACAACCACACACACCCGCCCAATAACGTAGACAATTACATTAGAAACATCATGGGAGATATTCGCAAACGTTGTCGGGATGAACTTACCCCTATTCCAACAATCTACGAGGAAGAAATTGCCAACATCCGCGGAAAAGATTGGGATGAAGAGACAGAACAAATGGCAAGACATATACCAACGTTCCAAACGTGTAAGACTGCACTGTACAAAGAGCGGAGTAAACTTCGTCCCGTACTTCCAACGTCAACTGCTAACATCCAGTTAGAAGGAGAATGGACACAGACAACAGCAGGCGGCGAATTCCTTCAAATCAACATCGACGAAAACAACAAAATGCTCGTCTTCGCAACTAGAACTGGACTACAACATCTGTGTGCAGCCAACACTATTTACGCCGACGGAACATTTTACACGTGCCCAAGTTTATTTCACCAGTTGTTTACGTTACATGGATTTATTGACGGTGAAATGTATCCGCTAGTATTCGCGTTTCTCCCAGGAAAATCAACTGACGTCTACGTGAAATTTTTCAGCCAACTAAAACAGAAATGTGAGGAGTACGGTTTTGAACTTCAACCTGAAACTGTATTTCTAGACCACGAGGTGGCTTCCCGTAACGGCGCACAGAGAGTTTTTCCAGACACCAATGTGAAAGCTTGCTTTTTTCATTACACACAGTGCGTTTGGCGAAAAGTTCAAGCTTTAGGACTCTCTACAGCCTACAAGGAAAATGACACAATCCATCGACTGGTTAGACGAGCATCGGTGTTGCCATTAGTTCCAATAGCTGAGGTAGAGGACATTTGGTTTCAAGCGTTAGAGGCCATAGGGGAGGAGGATCTTCCTGCGAGCGTTACTGCCTTCACAGACTACGTAACAGAACAGTGGGTTGAGGGTGATAAGCCACTTTGGAATCATTATACAACTGTGGGTCCCAGGACAACAAACCATTGTGAAGGGTGGCACAGTAAATTGAAGAAGGCCGTACGACATGCCCATCCAAACATCTTCGGTATCATTTCCATACTACAGCGGATTGAAGCTGCTTGCTACATTAGGGTTCTTCAATACCAGGCAGGGGGCGTTCGTCCAGTCAAAAAAAGAAAGTATCGTCAGCTCGAGCAAAGACTAGCAGCCCTGAAAACACGTTTGGAAAACGGAGACATGACGGCGATGGAATACTCTGACGCAGCATCGCAACTTCTTCACCTCAAGTGAATGACTGACTGATTCATCATTAGTGATTGATTGACTGATGAGTACTGCAGATGAATCTGTGTTTAATGACTTGAACATGCGTTCATACGTGTGTATATATTTTAAAAATATTAAAACAACTTTCTAATTTTCATATTCCTGAAACCCTGAAAAAAAAGAAGAAAACTATAATTAATTTATTAATGTTCAATTATAATATTGCCTGTTTTAATGTAAAAAAAGAAGATTTTTATAAGTTAACATTAAAAAAGATGATATAAATGTATAAAAAACTTGTCTTGTTTTATTAAATCATCCTAAGAAACAGACTATAGCTATAATTTGACCTAAGGCCGTAGGAAGGTGTTAATTGGAAAAAGCAAAATTCCTGAAACACCCACTTTTTTTTTTATCAAAATTTGAAAAGTGGGGGTTTCAGGAAGACACCATTCTGATAATGTTTATTGTAATAAAAGTGTATTTTAACATTGTAATAAAAATGTATGTTAACATTTTATTAAAAATGTACGTTAAAATTTTGATAAAAATGTACGTTAACAGTTTGATAAAAATGTTGTATAATGTAAAATTAAATGATTATGTGTTAATGTTTGTGTGATTGTATTGTAACGAATATGCAAATTAGCATCACCGGTTCGAAGTGATGGTCTTAGGGTTAGATATATAAGGCAAGTGGACCCCTTCAGGGTTGAGTATACTTTTCGCTGAAGGGATCTTCTGCGTCTTTAGCCCGGCACGTTACATTGGTGGCAGCGGTGGGATAAAGACAACTGCCATATCGGAGTTGCCTTACCCATGGGTTTCCCAGGCCAAGACTCGGGACGAGTCTTCTCGGAGTGGGAAGTATTGTAACGAATATGCAAATTAGCATCACCGGTTCGAAGTGATGGTCTTAGGGTTAGATATATAAGGCAAGTGGACCCCTTCAGGGTTGAGTATACTTTTCGCTGAAGGGATCTTCTGCGTCTTTAGCCCGGCACGTTACAGTATAATTGTATAATAAGTCTGTTATAAATATTTAATTAATACGTTATAAATACTTAATGAATACGTCTATTGTAATCCTTAGTAAACTTTAATTGCGCTGAAATTAAACAAGGTTTCATCGTTTGTGTATCAGGTGCTACTAACAAAGTTAAAGAAACACATTATTGATTGCGCTTATATTAAGCAATTAATATAATACATGTTAAACTTTGTTAGTAGCGCCTAATACACACAAAAGATTAAAAGATCAAACCTTGCTTAATTTCAGCGCATTTAATGATGAGTTTAACTGTCTTAGTAACACCTAATTCAAACAAAATATGAAATATAATGTGTGTTTTTACTTACTTTTGATGTTTTTCGTAATTTGTGTTTTTTTTATTGATACTGTTGTAATGATATAATTTTTTTAATTGCTCAATTATAAAAATCCTACAATTGCTTTTCCTTTAACAAATTGTATATATATATATGTATGTGTATGTATAACTGCCTACAACATATTCATTAAACTTGTTGATAAGTTCGTGAAACTCTGTTCAGAATTGTTAAAGTTATTATAAAGTTATAATTTATTGCATTCTTTTTTTGTTACTTGTGACTTTAATAAATTGGATTATTTTGTTGTTACTTGTGACTTTAATAAATTGGATTTTTTGGTTAATTGTGACTTGTGTGAGTGTAAAAATGTCCGATTTGTGTATTGAGTGTTGTGACCCCGTTCGTCCACTACAACATGGCATCACGTGCGATATGTGTGATAGATGGCAACATCGAATATGCAATACCGGTAAGTACCATTACAAACTATATTTTATACTAATTTCTACTTTAAAGTGCAAGCCTAAACATCTAGTACAATTTCTCGTAATATTTGCCAAGATGTTTTCGAAGACTGCATTTACACATTTAAAATGTCCCCCTTTCTCACAATGTTTTCCTAGTTAGCCTGCCACGAAGTTTTCAAAGTATGCGGCCAACCTATCATGTACACATGTCCATCTTTCTCACAATGTTTTCCAAGTTTTTCTGCCAAGATGTTTTCAAAGTATGCGACCTACCTATCATGTAAAATTTCCCCCTTTCTCACCATATATGTACACATGTCCATCTTTCTCACAATGTTTTTCAAGTTTTTTGCCATGATGTTTTCAATGTATGCGGCCTACCTGTCATGTAAAATTATTACTGTTTGATAGAGGACATTTGTTACTAAATTATCCAATATCATGGTTTCAAAGTATGCCGAAGATTTGTAATATTGTTTGATAGAGGACATTTCTCCATTTCTCACAATGTTACTAAATTATCCAATATGCATAAGTTTTGTAATAGTGTTTGATAGAGGACGTTTCTCCTTTTCTCACAATGTTACTAAATTATCCAATATCATGGTTTCAAAGTATGCCGAAGATTTGTAATATTGTTTGATAGAGGACGTTTCTTCTTTTCTCACAATGTTACTAAATTATCCAATATCATGGTTTCAAAGTTTACCGAAGATTCGTAGTACTGTTTGATAGAGGTAGAGGACATTTCTCCATTTCTCACAATGTTACTAATTAACCAATATCATGGTTTCAAAGTTTACCGAAGATTCGTAGTACTGTTTGATAGAGGTAGAGGACGTTTCTCCTTTTCTCACAATGTTACTAAATTATCCAATATCATGGTTTCAAAGTTTACCGAAGATTCGTAGTACTGTTTGATAGAGGTAGAGGACATTTCTCCCATTTCTCACAATGTTACTAAATTAACCAATATGCATAAGTTTTGTAATAGTGTTTGATAGAAGACGTTTCTCCTTTTCTCACAATGTTACTAAATTATCCAATATCATGTTTCAAAGTTTACCGAAGATTCGTAGTACTGTTTGATAGAGGTAGAGGACGTTTCTCCTTTTTCTCACATGTTACTAAATTATCCAATATGCATAAGTTTTGTAATAGTGTTTGATAGAAGACGTTCTCCTTTTCTCACAAGGTTACTAAATTATCCAATATCATGGTTTCAAAGTTTACCGAAGATTCGTAGTACTGTTTGATAGAGGTAGAGGACGTTTCTCCTTTTCTCACAATGTTATTAAATTATCCAATATGCATAATTTTTGTAATAGTGTTTGATAGAGGACGTTTCTCCTTTTCTCACAAGGTTACTAAATTATCCAATATCATGGTTCAAGTTTACCGAAGATTCGTAGTACTGTTTGATAGAGGTAAGGACGTTTCTCCTTTTCTCACAATGTTACTAAATTATCCAATATCATGGTTTCAAAGTTTACCGAAGATTCGTAGTACTGTTTGATAGAGGTAGAGGACATTTCTCCATTTCTCACAATGTTACTAAATTAACCAATATGCATAAGTTTTGTAATAGTGTTTGATAGAAGACGTTTCTCCTTTTCTCACAATGTTACTAAATTATCGAATATCATGGTTTCAAAGTTTACCGAAGATTCGTAGTACTGTTTGATAGAGGTAGAGGACGTTTCTCCTTTCTCACAATGTTAAATGATTTATAACACATCAAGAACCAGCTGAATCCGATACATCAGTCGTAATGCTATCCCCTAAAACCTGTGGATCAAGGAGGGTTGCCATTACTTACATTTTTAGCTCGTCTCTCTTTCGTAGAAAAAAAGTAGTCTATTGTGATAGTACCCTGACGTCGTAGTCACAACACTCAAAACAGTTACACATGTTCAAGTGAAACTTGATACACATGTTCCTCGAAACAAGACACATGTTTATACCAAGTCACATAACTCTGGCTTAAATAATTATTGAGAAATGCCCCCTTTTCGACTTAAATAAAAACAATATATACACCAGCGTTAGTGTTTACTCCTCGGCGCTCTTTTTAACCCTTTCCCTCATATAGACGCTTTCTGACGCCTCTGCAGGCAGACGGCTTTTTGAAAACATAGTGACAAAAGAAGAAATTGCACAAAACGTGCAATTTCTCCTTTTGCCACAATGTTTTCACTTTTTGTCATAGGTTATCCATTCAATTATGGAGATTTTCTATGTTTTGACAAAATACGTTCAAAGTCGTCTGCTGCAGAATTGTCGTATGAGGGAAAGGGTTAAAGTCTGGTATGACTGACTGGGGATGGAACCCTCAGGTCCTTCCGCTCTCAAGCAGAAGGGAGGTTTAACTGTTACGCCACAGACAATGTAAAGTTCTGTTAGGCTTAGCAGCGCTTGTATAAAAGCTAACATGACTTGAACTCAACAGAATTTTGTTATTTACCCACCAGTCATTACAGGAACTTTTTATTAGCAAGTTTATAAAATACTAGTTTACTTTTTTCCCTTTTATCACATACAGAGGCATTTTGACAAATGTATACCACGTTAGAAAACATTGTGACAAAAGAAGAATTTGCTCATAATGACACCCTTTCCCATATATACAACAAATGCAGACGACTTTGAAAGCAGACCCAAAAAATTGGAAACTCCTTTAAATGAAAGTACAATAATTGAATCGAGTCGAGGTGGCTTCCCGTAACGGCGCACAGAGAGTTTTTCAGACACCAATGTGAAAGCTTGCTTTTTTCATTACACACAGTGCGTTGGCGAAAGTTCAAGCTTTAGGACTCTCTACAGCCTACAAGGAAAATGACACAATCCATCGACTGGTTAGACGAGCATCGGTGTTGCCATTAGTTCCAATAGCTGAGGTAGAGGACATTTGGTTTCAAGCGTTAGAGGCCATAGGGGAGGAGGATCTTCTGCGAGCGTTACTGCCTTCACAGACTACGTAACAGAACAGTGGGTTGAGGGTGATAAGCCACTTTGAATCATTATACAACTGTGGGTCCCAGGACAACAAACCATTGTGAAGGGTGGCACAGTAAATTGAAGAAGGCCGTACGACATGCCCATCCAAACATCTTCGGTATCATTTCCATACTACAGCGGATTGAAGCTGCTTGCTACATTAGGGTTCTTCAATACCAGGCAGGGGGCGTTCGTCCAGTCAAAAAAAGAAAGTATCGTCAGCTCGAGCAAAGACTAGCAGCCCTGAAAACACGTTTGGAAAACGGAGACATGACGGCGATGGAATACTCTGACGCAGCATCGCAACTTCTTCACCTCAAGTGAATGACTGACTGATTCATCATTAGTGATTGATTGACTGATGAGTACTGCAGATGAATCTGTGTTTAATGACTTGAACATGCGTTCATACGTGTGTATATATTTTAAAAATATTAAAACAACTTTCTAATTTTCATATTCTGAACCCTGAAAAAAAAGAAGAAAACTATAATTAATTTATTAATGTTCAATTATAATATTGCCTGTTTTAATGTAAAAAAAGAAGATTTTTATAAGTTAACATTAAAAAAGATGATATAAATGTATAAAAAACTTGTCTTGTTTATTAAATCATCCTAAGAAACAGACTATAGCTATAATTTGACCTAAGGCCGTAGGAAGGTGTTAATTGGAAAAGCAAAATTCCTGAAACACCCACTTTTTTTTTTATCAAAATTTGAAAAGTGGGGGTTTCAGGAAGACACCATTCTGATAATGTTTATTGTAATAAAAGTGTATTTTAACATTGTAATAAAAATGTATGTTAACATTTTATTAAAATGTACGTTAAAATTTGATAAAAATGTACGTTAACAGTTTGATAAAAATGTTGTATAATGTAAAATTAAATGATTATGTGTTAATGTTTGTGTGATTGTATTGTAACGAATATGCAAATTAGCATCACCGGTTCGAAGTGATGGTCTTAGGGTTAGATATATAAGGCAAGTGGACCCCTCAGGGTTGAGTATACTTTTCGCTGAAGGG
>JASEVX010001338.1:0-18088 GCA_031761405.1 Serripes groenlandicus | reverse complement strand
ATGTGTATCTTGAAGGTCATTTCTGTTGTATGTATTCAAATTCAGTGAAACTTGGTAAACATGTTTCTTATACTTTGAACTGTGTTCTATTTAAGTATGAAATTAATTGCATGTGTATCTTGAAAAGCTATAGAAAAAGGTTCACGTATTGTTTTGATCGACCCTCGTATGTATGTATGTCCAGGAAGAATTGGTTCTCACATTTGTAGATGTTCCCAACTACTTTCAATGTCACCTTTTTGTATCAGGTGCCACGTTTTTTTCGTTATTAATTAAAAGAAAAGTTTCACCTACATGACCTATCATTATATTTTGAATATTTTAGAAAATTTGTATTTTTTAAAGCAGATAATCCTATCAAATTTACTAACTGATGAACTTTTAAAGAATATGTCATGTACTGAAACGTCTTTAAAAAACAATATAAATAATTCCATTGATAAAGAATATAATATTATTTAAAAACTGCTTTGTTGAACCATCATGTGATACCTTATTTCACGACATAGTGTAATTGATACACGGAACACATATTAAATGACACATAATGCTCGTATCTATCAAATTATTCATATTTAACCCGCGAAACTCAATAAAACCCTAACTTAGTCCATAGAATATGCTCATTTCGCAAGCTTATTTAACAAACAGAACTAACAACATCTTTTATCTAATTGTTTATGACACAGACGACGTTAACACCTCTGCTGCTGACGACTTCAAAATTACTAAACAGATGGGGAAAAGGAGAAACCTAACATTTTCTTAGTTGGGTCTCTATACATACCTATATTGTATATATTCTCTCTCTATCTCCATCTTTCTATTTCATTATGTTTGTCTTACTTACTTTCTTTCTTCTTTCTTTTTTCTTTTCTTTCTTTCTTTCCTTGTCTCTCTTTCTCCCTCTCTCGCTCTCTGTCTTTGTCTCTGTCTCTCTCTGTCTCTCTATGTCTCTCTCTGTCTCTGTCTCTCGCTCTGTCTGTCTCTCTCTGTCTGTCTCTGTCTGTCTGTCTGTCTGTCTGTCTGTCTGTCTGTCTGTCTGTCTGTCTGTCTGTCTGTCTGTCTGTCTGTTCTGTCTGTCTGTCTGTCTGTCTGTCTGTCTGTCTGTCTGTCTGTCTGTCTGTCTGTCTGTCTGTCTGTCTGTCTGTCTGTCTGTCTGTCTGTCTGTCTGTCTGTCTGTCTGTCCGTTCCGTCGTCTGTCTGTCTGCCTGTCCGTCCGTCCGTCTGTCTGTCTGTCTGTCTGTCTGTCTGTCTGTCTGTCTGTCTGTCTGTCTGTCTGTCTTTCCTGTCTGTCTGTATGTCTGTCTGTCTGTCTGTCTGTCTGTCTGTCTGTCTGTTCTGTCTGTCTGTCTGTCTGTCTCTCTCTTCTCTCTCTCTGTCTCTCTCTCTCTCTCTGTCTCTCTCTCTCTCTCTCTCTCTCTTTCTCTATCTATCTCCCCGCTCTATCTCTCTCTCTCTTCCCGCTCTCTCTCTCTCTCTCTCCCTCTCTCTCTCTTCTCTCTCTCTCTCTCTCTCTCTCTCTTCTCTCTCTCTCGCACTCTCTCTCTCCGTCTCTCCTATCTGTCTCACTCTCTCTCTCGCCTCTTCTCTCTCTCTCTTCCTCGTCTCTCTCTCTCTCTCATCTCTCTTCTTCTCTCTCTCTCCTCTCTCTCTGCCTCTCCTCTCCTCTCTCTCCACTTCTCTCTCTCTCTTTCTCTCCCTCTCCCTCTCTCTCCCCTCTCTCTCTCCTCTTCATATTACGTTACACTTTCGAGAACTTGAATAAAGCACTTTAGTTCTCCCAAAATACGAGATACGATCTTAGATTGTACGTGCCACATCGCAATAAAAGACTGAATGCAGTTCTAGATATTTAAATGCAAAAACAATTCATGGTGTAAGAGTTATTTGATATGTTTTATATTATTTATATTACCTTGTTTATTTCAAACTTTACTTTTTTGCAGGGCAAATAAATCGCCTGGTAGCGACAAAATCCGCGCTCGAATACAGTTTAATGAGTGCTTCGACCGGAAGATTATCCGCGGTATCGCGTTTCGCTGCAATTTAGACGTACAAAACGTTATAACTTCTATGGGATTAATGGGATAGAAAGTGCGCTTTAGAGCTTATACGGCCCTCTATCACACATAACATAGATAAAATAGGAAATAAAAGTCCTACCGCGCGGTTAAAGTACTTTTCTCGGAAAACTCCTCAAATGTGCAATGAAGATACAGGCTGAAAAAAAAAACCGTGATGTTAGACAATAAATTACCAACCGGCAGGCAATTAAGCATATTTGTCAAATAAGGCGTAGGAAAAACTAAACTGTATGTACTGGCTACAGTTACTTGATACCTGTCAACAAAGTAGAAACCCTTTTCAAAGCTTGTTATCGATTTTACATACAATTTGTGGGAGTGAATAGTTATGTTTAACATTTTTTTTATTATTTACCTTTATTATAAATACATTGCAAACAACATAGTCTCGACACGAACATGTTTTAATTACCTCGCCACATTTCAAGTCAATTATCTTCAGTGTGTGATACATACGGGCAGCTACATTGTAACTTGCTCTCACCCAATAAAGATTCTACTTATTATCTAGGAGGAAAATTCAATATATTAGCAGACAGTTAAAAACCTTTTTTCTTTCTGGAAGGCACATTTTTCTATGTAAATTAAAATTTCATATTTTCAGTAAAGTAAGAAAGTTAACTAATACAAACATATCTTCAAAGTTTCAAGGGAATGTGTTCATTAATTTGTGTTTAAATTGTTTTAAATCTATAATACAACAAGACGGGGCCTCCCTATGTTTGGTGGCCCTTTTATACTCTTTTCCAGACATTTTAAGTCAATCAAATGTTTCATATGGAAACAACAGGCAAACAGCTGAAAGTTCTCGAATTTGCCAATTTATAGTATACAACATGTTTTCACTAAGAGATTAAACACTAAAGAAAGTTTAATTAGTTTTGTAAAATAATACATTCTTTCGTAGCCCCTGCAATGCTTTGCTTAGATATATCGGTTGATCTTGCACGCTCTTGAAACAGATGACAAGTGTAAAGAATGCGGCATCACTAACCAAGAAGTATTGTAAGGATGTGTGATGAGTGTAAGGATGTGCGATGTTGGTAAGGGTGTGTGATGCTGTAAGGATGTGTGTGATGGTTGTACGGACGCGTGATTGTGTAAGGATTGTGTGGTGTTGTAAGGATGTGTGATGTTGTAAGGATGTGTGATGGTGTAAGGGCGTGTGATGGTGTAAGGGTGTGTGTGATGGTGTAAGGATGTGTGATGGTGTAAGGGCGTGTGATGGTGTAAGGGCGTGTGATGGTGTAAGGATGTGTGTAAGGGTGTGTGTGATGGTGTAAGGATGTGTGATGTTGTAAGGATGTGTGATGTTGTAAGGATGTGTGATGGTGTAAGGGTGTGTGATGTTGTAAGGATGTGTGATGTTGTAAGGATGTGTGATGTTGTAAGGATGTGTGATGGTGTAAGGGTGTGTGATGTTGTCAGGATGTGTAAGGGTGTGTGTGATGGTGTAAGGATGTGTGATGTTGTAAGGATGTGTGATGGTGTAAGGATTGTGTGATGTTGTAAGGATGTGTGTGATGTTGTAAGGATGTGTGATGGTGTAAGGATGTGTGATGTTTGTAAGGATTTGTGATGTGTGTAAGGGCGTGTGATGGTGTAAGGATGTGTGATGTTGTAAGGGCGTGTGATGGTTGTAAGGATGTGTGATGGTGTAAGTGCTGATGGTGTAATGATGTTCGATGTGGTGTAAGGATGTGTGATGGTATAAGGATGTATGATGGTTGTAAGGGTGTGTGATGGTGTAAGATGTGTGATGTTGTAAGGAAATGTGATGTTGTAAGGATGTGTGATGTTGAAAGAAATGTGATGTTGTAAGGATGTGTGATGTGTTAAGGATATGTGATGCTGTAAGGATGTGTGATGATGTAAGGTGTGTGTGATGTTGTAAGGAAATGTGTGATGTGTTAAGGATGTGTGATGTTGTAAGGATGTGTGATGTTGTAAGGGACTGTGATGTTGTAAGGATGTGTGATGTGTTAAGGACGTGCGATGTTGTAAGGATGTATGATGTTGTAAGGGATGTGTGATTGTGTGAGGATGTGTGATGTTGTATGATTGATTGATTGATTGATTGAGTTGATTGATTGATTGATTGATTGATTGATTGATTGGGGTTTAACGGCCGTTTTTTAACAATTTCTCAGTTATATCACGGCGGCCAGTTCACCTATTCATGCATTTCCTGGTTTTCTCACACCAGTACTCCACACAACAATCTTCCCAAGCAACTGGCTGCTTTTCCACATAGACATAACCCATTGGTGGAAGACGAATGACGCATGTCGCATTGACTTTTGTCAATCGTCGGAAAGAAAGTTGGCCGAGCCGGGAGTGCGATGTTGTAAGGAAATGTGTGATGTATTAAGGATGTGCGATGGTGTGAGGATGTGTGATGGTGTGAGGATGTGTGATGGTATTAGGATGTGTGATGGTGTGAGAACGTGATGGTGTAAGGAAATGTGTTAATGATGTGTGATGGTATGTGGATGTGTGATGGTGTAAGGAAATGTGTGATGTTTAAGGATGTGTGATGGTGTGAGGAAATGTGTGATGTTTAATGATGTGTGATGGTGTGAGGATGTGTGATGTTGAAAGGATTTGTGACAAGAGGCTTGTAATACAGCGAATTTGCTTCTATGTTCCTATAGGCACCAGGCGATTTTCTTCTAACAAACAGCGAACCTGCTGCAGTCGACTTTGAAAGCATGTTGATAGAAACATGTAACATCTCTATAAATGGAGTTATAATTACTGAAGAAAGAAAACCCTAAAACATTGTGACAAATGTAGAATTCGATTGATTTGAAAAGTCGTCTGCTGCAGAGGCATCAGAAAGCATCTGTATGTTGGAAAGGGTTTGAATTACAACGTAGGACATAAGAAGACCTACGTCATAACCGAATGGCAGATGCCTCCAGGATGCTAGTGAGGTGGCGAGGAAATACACCCCCGATATGTCTCTCCTATAACGTGCATCAGATGACCGAATAAACTGTATGGACTAGACACAAACCCCCGATATGTCTCTCCTATAAAGTGCATCAGATGACCGAATAAACTGTATGCAAAGTGAAAATGATCCAACACCGTTTTCTGACCTTTAGATATGACTTTAATGTCGTTAAAAAAATGTAATAGAAATGCCATATGAAACGTTAATGTCAATTAAAGTTGTACAAGAAGCTTTTGATTAGTTACGGATCATTTTAAAATAATGAACCTCGTTCTCCTGTCGTTTTATGCATGTATTCATGTGTTTGCATTTAATCGAGTCTCAAAGCGAACCCGCAATGCTAACGGGACATTGTTTGAAACGGCCCCAATGTTTTCTTCAATAGGTTACCAAAGTGGCGCAGCGATTAGGCGATGTATCCACCATCATTCATCAGGTTTATATTCATTGGAGACAAAAGGTGATTTGAACTTTGAACCTAATCTATCACAAAATAAACGATTGTAGCGATAAGGTCCGATCACATCCAATTCCGAGATGAATTTGGCATTCAATCGAACTCGGGTTTTTCTTCCCGTTTAATATGCTTCTATCGCCGTCCGACTAGACGGTAACTGTGTACGGACATCAAGTGATATTGAGCCGACGCTGCACAACAAAAACAGTTATTTATAACATATCTGTACTGCCGTCATATTTGCTTCCATTGACAACAACATATTCAAAACTCAACGTCTATTCAACATTTCAAATCCCAATATTTACGTTGGATAAACCAATCTTAATTCAATGATAATTGTAGTACAATTGTATTTCTATTTAGATCTGTGGCTGTTCTACGATTCAGTAATAGACATATCAATTTTAAGTCCATAATTATAATCGCATGTATAATTGTAACATAGAGTAGTTCATATGTAACACACGTTTGTTCATGTTTCGTTCCATTTTGTTTATGTGTGAGGCCCTCATGGAAGATTGACTTGCATACATGTACTATGTCAAATGAGTGTCCTCTATAAATAAAGCCTTTATTATTATTATTATTATTATTATTATTATTATTATTATTAAGTGTGGCAACATAACCAGTGTGTTTAAGCAAGATTTATACCTACGTCTTTCGTATGCATACATAAGCGGAACTATGAATAAGCAGGCGAGCCGAGGACGCACGTTTACAGACTCAACAAAGGCTGGATGATCTGCGTGTATCATTTTTAACATGACACGGTCTAATTCTATGGTTATCGGCTCTTCATCAATATTGGATAAAATAGGAGTTTGAGGAAAAATGTAATTACAGATAGTATGTTTTGTACTAGATTTCCTTTCCAGCGGTCAAGTCGTGATGTATTGATGTCGGAGACATGGCAAGACCCCAATAACGCATTTCATATTTCACAGCACGATAAGGGGGCGCACGGATGTCATATTAGTGAAGGAAATCAGTCCCTTATTGAGATTTCTATCTGGAGTCTAATAAATATTGCGGATGGAAAAAATAGTAATCAAAGATGACGCGGGGAAAAAATAATGTCCTGGAAAAAGCAAGACATTGGGAAATTCATCACTGAGGTTTGATTCGGATCTTAGGGAAGAAATTAATTCCTTAATATGATTAAGGCCTATATATCATACGCGTATGAATACACAATTAGCGAGAGGCAATATCGAATACAATCTCCTCTATCTATACGTATAAATAAATAGGTTGTCGTGTACATATATCATCGAATCCGCTACGTAGACACTTGAATTGCTTAAATCATTTTTCTTCACTCCAGGTGTATTTTCTATGGACGACATCGGAAAAAATGTGGAAAAATCAGATGCTCAAAACGAGGAATGTCTACTTTTTTTCCAAAATTGATTATAGCCCTGAATCGGGAATACCGCTTTCGCAACAGCCTTTGAAAGCGTAATAAAGAAATGAGAATTTCACAATTTATCAAAACTGTATATTTTCGAGAATTAACTCTTGTTTTCGTAAAACGTCTTTAAAGCTGTTTGTTTTATTTACACCGCTTTCAACATTATTTCAGTTATATCACGGCGACAGTTCACTTATTCATGATCCCTGGGTAGACAAACCAGTACTAGGCTAGAAAATGTGCCTTGCCCAAGGGCACTCCATCGTGACCGTAGTGACACGACTGGGGATCGAACCCGGGACACCCGGTTTCAAATGTTTCCAAAGCTGACGATCGTAACTAGCGCTTAGTGTTCACACTGTGCACGAACCGCTAGTGGAGTATGTAGATCATCATCCAAATATATTTCCAGACCTTCAAATCTCACAAAATACAAACTTGTTCAGTACAATACAACTCTTAACCCTTTCCCTCATACGACAATTCTGCAGTAGACGACTTTGAACATATTTTGTCAAAAAATAGAAAATCTTTATAATTGAATGGATAACCTATGACTAGAATGGAAAAGAAACATTGTGGCAAAAGGAGAAATTGCTCGTTTTGAGCAATTTCTTCTTTTGTCACTATATTTTCAAAAAGCCGTCTACTGCAGAGGCGTCAGAAAGCGTCTATATGGGGGAAAACTGCTAAAACCAGATGATTGCAAGGGCCTATCTTTCTAATTCTGGTTGCCGACAGTTAAGTAGCTGATCTTGGGATCGCGTCTGAAATGAATTAGGAGTCTCCATGACACAGTTTGGCTGATCGAATGTCATAATGGACGCGATGTCTCGAAGCACGGAACGGTGCCGCAGAATTAACGGATTTTGGGATCAAAGGAGATCTCCATGGAATTTTTTTGAAAAAATAGAATCCTCTTATAAACGATTAGCTTTAGTCTTTAAAAGAGCCGTCCATCGAGAAGACCAACCGTATGGCCGCTGCGTAATGTATCGACCCAGATCAGCCTGCGCAGTCCGCGCAGACTGATCCGGGCCGACACATTCCGTCTCAGGAGGATAGAGGTTAGTTATAGAGTAATGATTCCTGAAACAGAAAATCCACAGGAGGCGAAAAGTGTCTATCCGGGTTAAACCTGCGCGGCTTGCTTAGGCTGATCCGGGTCGAGTCCACAATGTTGGTTTTTCTCGCGGGACGGCTCAAATGTATATTCTAAACGCAATACTTTAAAACAGAACAGAGCAGCCTTACCCCCGCGGCATGCATGGCGAATTTACTTGGATGACGAGGAGAATTTCTTTCATCACTGTGTCGAATACGCATTTAAATTTACCCTTTCCCATATACATACGCTTTCTGACACCTCTGCAACAGACAACTTTTTAAAACATTGTAGCAAAAGTAGAAGTTGCTCAACTCTATTCATTAAGTATACATACATTAACAGAAATTTACCATACTTTAGCACAGATCAAGGGCTTGGCGTGAAACGGTTGTAACTAAAAACCTATTTTGAAAACCCTGGTTTAGGGGCAATTTTGACCCCTTTGTAAACAATACAAATTTAGGTGCCATTGCTCAGAACGAGCAATGGCACCTAAATTTCCATTGTTTACCAAGAAAAAAGATTTAACAATTATAAAGACTTTATGGCGAGGTGATTAATCTTGTTAAAAAGATACCAATTTTAGTTACAACCGTTTCACGCCAAGCCCTCGAGATGTTTTCAAAGTCGTCTGCTGTAGATTTGTTTTATTGTTGTTTTCCGCCGTTTTCAACATTATTTCAGCTATATCATTGAGTCATGAGTTTATTTATGCATGGCCCATGGGTAAAACAAACTGGTACTAGATTAAAACATGTGCAAACGAACCCGGGATTTCCGGTGTCAAATCCCCGACGCTAAACCACTCGGCCACAGCAGATTTCACCAAAAAAAGAAGGATCGTTTAGTGTTATAGCATAAACCCTGAGGTCATGACAGACCCGAATCAAATGTCTAACCGTGTCCCTGTATTAGACGACTGGTGATGCATCGGTAATATCTTAAGTTTATATCATAAATGACGTCGACGGGAGTGTAATAAAGCCATTGAATAAATTGCGTATTCAACTAGTGTAATAACAATGCTACGTAACGTGACGTCATAACGTAACGTTTAGCGTTGTAAATACGCGCGCTTTATAGCGACGTTTATATGGATATAGCGCTGTAAATTATTAAATTAGTATTTATGATATAAAAAGAACATTACATTCGTGGTCATTCAATACGAAATTTATTAAACTCGTTTTCTAAAAGTGATAAAAACTCGCCAAGGCTCGTTCTTATAAATTTCAGAAAAATCGTTTAATAAATTCCGTATTGAATGACCACTCATGTAATATTCTCTATGTAAACGTAAAATATAGGCCAGAATGAACAGACATGTTTTTTTTAATTTTCTAACGTTTTTTCCTTCTCTGTAGTAATATAGGTTTCGTAATATAATTATATGTTAAATTAATGTATTTCTTTTCTGTAAACGCTTTCTTTGTCAAGGAGTTTTAAACTGCATAGAAGGTCATTGCTAAACAGACTTAACTACATTTTGCACAAAGATGTAGTAATGACTTTTGGGAACTAAGCTGTATGCGCTAACACACATTGGTAACGGGGAAGCATATGGTTCCGTCAAGCAGGAAATTGATCAGAACCGGAAGCACGTGATTTAATGCTCTCGGATATCATCTTAATGATGTCCAATTTATACGGAGACTCTAACAAGATGACCTTTCATCGTTTTTTATTTCTCCTTTATATTGTCAAGATTTAATGTAATCTTTATAAGATGTGCCATACCAGCGTGAGTTTAAACGGCGGTCCTAGACAGATAACCAACTTGGCAAACTGTGCAAGATTTGTTTAAGTGGATACGATACTATGATGAAATTGTGTCCTGGAGTACAAATTACAGTCGTCTTTACTGTTACGCTTATCGAGTAAGTGAAGTATATGTGGTAACAATATATGTAAATTAGTCTGTATGTTATATTGCAATGACACATATACATGTACTGTATATAATTAAGTGTTTGCTGCAACAGGACCGGAATACATGTGTACACACGCACACACTCACACACATTAACACATACACAAATGCACACATACACGCACACATAAGCGCGCACGCACGAACACACTATGCGCATACAAGCATACATTTATTTATAATCTTATATGTTACCAGACATTTTTTAAGCTTTTAATTACCATTAGTTAATGAAGAAACGAAAAAAAATGTATATTTCCTTATACTATATATAATACAAGATGTAGTCGGAACAATAAAAGAGACGAATATATATGAAAATAATGTCACTAACTCCCGTTTTATATATACATATACACACATTTGATGCAAAAATTCATATCAATGCGTGACTTGGAAGAAAGAGTGTTACAGCAGGTTTTGGGATGGACGCACTGTCTCTCCACTACACGACACACGGCCTGAAGGGAATTTACACTGACGTTTTTACGGTCAACTATGGAATTCTGCAATCGAAGACACGATTATATTTCAGCGCCCGTTCTAACAAATACATTACCATATTTGATTTCAAATTGACGCTTCTACGACAGGACGCCCATTTGGGATGGGAAGATGTAAGGGACATTGAGATATCCTCTTTTGGCAATAGGAGTTTCTTGTACAGCTCGTCTTTCGATTGTTACGGTAACTTGAGAAGTTTATAAGGAAAACTACAATATGGTCTGCGGTAGACATAAAGGCTTCTCCTGCGTATACGAGCCTTCCCCGCGAGAAAACCAACATTGTGGTCTCTGAGATCCGGATCAGCCTAAAGCATGCCGCGCAGGCTAACCCGGACAGACACTTTTCGTCTCCTGTGGATTTTCTGTTTCAGGAATCATTACTCTATATCTCTATCTCTCTGAGACGGAATGTGTCGGCTCCGGATCAGTCTGCGCGGACTGCGCAGGCTGATCTGGATCGATACATTACGCAGAGGCCAAAATGTTGGTTTTCTCGCGAGACGCCTCATATGAAGACGGTGAATACTTTATCAAAACTGTATGGTGTACGGGGGTACCACATACGATTCGTTGTCCATGCAAATGCTAAAAAGAAAAATACTTTTCAGAGTTTCTGACCAAAAACTAAATATGTTGCCCCTAACTTAATGGTTTCTATTTCCGTTAACCCTTTCCCACATACAACAAAGCAGCAGCAGACGACTATGCAAACTACTATGTGTAATATGGTAAATTTCCACTACTAACAGTATAACTAATAAATAGAGTTGAAATTGTTTGGGCAAGGGGAGAAATTGCTCATCAATTTATACTTTAACCACAATGTTTTTTTCAAAAGTCATCTGGTTCATGGGCGTCAGAAAGCGTCTGTATGTGGGGGGGGGGGGGGGGGGGGGGGGGGAAGTGTTAATTATGATAGGGTTTGTAACCCATCGCTCGCTGTTTTATTTTGGTCTGACAGAGTTATATGGAGGTCCAATGATGCCAGTGAGTTACGGTTATGACTATGACACAAGAGATGATGCCGACATCATGGGCATGTCCGCTATGTAAATGATTTCCGTTCAATACAAACCCTCTTGGGTTACAATGGAGAGATTTGAAAGTTGAGATTTTCATTATATTGTCAAGATGACATCTTCATTAAACGTATGACTTGGATCGATCGGTGTGTTGTTTAAGTTAACCCTTTCCCCCTCATATAGACGCTTCCTGACGCCTCTGCAGCAGACGGCTTTTTTTTTTTTGAAAACATAGTGACAAAAGAAGAAATTGCTCAAAACGAGCAATTTCTCCTTTTTCCACAATGTTTTCCCCACTTTTAGTCATAGGTTATCCGTTCAATTATAGAGATTTTCTATTTTTTTACGAAATATGTTCAAAGTCGTCTGCTGCAGAATTGTTCCAGTATGAGAGAAAGGGTTAATTCGTAAAGCTACAATCTATTTATGTAATCTTCACAATTAGTTTGATACAACAAACATTGCAGTATTAAATAACTAGAACTATTGTTGGAGACGAAGCAATCTGGTATATAACTTCAGTTAACAAACATAACAGTACAAAATAACCAGAACTAGTGTTGGAGACGAAGCAATCGGGTATATATCTTCAGATAACAAACATTGCAGTACAAAACAACCAGAACTAGTGTTGGAGACGAAGCAATTTAGTATACATCTTTAGTTAACAAACATTGCAGTACCAAATAACCAGAACTAGTGTTGGAGACGAAGCAATCTTGTATATATCTTTAGTTAACAGACATTGCAGTACAAAATAACTAAAACTAGTGTTGGAGACGAAGCAATCTGGTATATATCTTCAGTTAACAAACATTACAGTACCAAATTAACAGAAATATTGTTGAAGACGAAGCAATCTGGTATATATCTTCAGTTAACAAACATTGCAGTACCAAATAACCAAAACTAGTGTTGGAGACGAAGGAATCTGGTATATAACTTCAGTTAACAAACATTACAGTACCAAATAACCAGAACTATTGTTGGAGACGAAGCAATCTTGTATATATTAGTAAAGCTACAACCTACCATGTAATCTTCACAATGTGTTTGATACAACAAACATTACAGTACCAAATAACCAGAACTATTGTTGGAGACGAAGCAATCTAGTATATATCTTCAGTTAACAAACATTACAGTACCAAATAACCAGAACTATTGTTGGAGACGAAGCAATCTGGTATATATCTTCAGTAAACAAACATTACAGTACCAAATAACCAGAACTATTGTTGGAGACGAAGCAATTCAGTATACATCTTTAGTTAACAAAGAAGATTTAAGAAGGAAGGTTTCAGTTCTTTAATAATGCAGATTTAATTTCTACAATTGCACCTATGTGGTTCTCATACAGCATACTTAATTGTCTTTCCCTACGAATTTCGGCAGGACGTCTTATAAAATGACATTGATTTACCCGTTATTGTTGTTTGGGACTTGGCCCGACTGGTATTTCAGAGAAATCGTGTAGTGTTTTATGTAATTGAAAGCTATTTCGGGAACTAGATTTTAAAAACATGATTTCATCATCGAATTGTTTATTATTTATTCTAAACAGAAATGTGTTCGGCTTTTCGATGGATATTTCCCAAAATGAAACAATATTGAAATACGTTTACAAACCACGTACGGCACGCTGTTTTACTATTTATTCATCTTACCTTGAAACATACTATATTTATTTATTTAGAGAGATATATGATCTAAGTATGAGATATCTATCTCAATATAAGAGAGATATCTATCAATAATTAAGATATCTATCAATAATTAAGATATCTATCAATAATTAAGATATCCCTTTTCAAAATGAGAGAGAAATATCTCTATGTTTGAGATATAAAAGTGGAAATGAATACAAAAACCTAAAAGAGATTTATATTTTACCAAAGGTTATTTATGAAATAGATCTCTCTTCAGCATAATATGAGCCGCCCCGCGAGAAAACCAACATTATGGCCGCTGCGTAATGTATCGACCCGGTTCAGTCTGCGCAGTCCGCGCAGACTGATCCGGGCCGACACATTCCGTCTTAGGGGGATAGGGGTATAGAGTAATGATTCCTGAAACAGAAAATCCACAGGAGGCGAAACGCGTCTATCCGGGTAAGCCTGCACGGCATGCTTAGTCTGATCCGGATCGATACACAATGTTGGTTTTCTCGCGATACGGCTCATATGTGTATTTTAAATGTGGATACCCTTTCATGAATCAACATAGAATTAATTGCAGTAAAGATGCAGTTTATGTTAATTGTAATTTCAATATGTTAATGGTTTAACAAACTTACGAAGTGTAGGTCCATCCATTGCATCAATGAGTGTCACGGTCCAACACAAACCAGAAACGAACCCGACACTGTAAATGTCCTACTAAGTAAGTAAGGCCTATCAGCAATGTCCACAAAGATAGCACCTCAACGTACACTTTAATTAAACTTATCAGACCTTTGAAACAGTAATAGAGAAGATTTTCCTTGTCAGCTGGGAACAAATATAACTCCAGAAAGTTCACGACTTATCAGATAATGACTTAGCAACGTATCCAGATGTTTTCTCAGATGTCCGTAGCACGGTATTCTGCCTACCCCCTCTTATCCTCTTATACCACACTTGTAATGCTCTGGAATTTATGTATATGATCCCCTAGATTCGTTTAATGGAGACAAATCATTTAAGACGAATTCACATAATTATAAACATGAAGAATAGTGTTGTTTATGTTGTCGTTGATATATCATTTAACGGTAGTACAGTAGCTCCATAAAAAAATCGAAAAGGTCAAGGTTATAGGTTCTGGCTATTTATTTTTAGAATAACCACAATTCTTTCACATTGTTTACAAAATTATGTTGAAAGAAAATCATGGCTTTTACCAGACCTTTGAACCACTATCATCAAAGAGCAATGACATCGCAGGCGTATGTCCAAATTAAAGTAAAGCATGTCAAATATTCTGATCTGAAGCATCTTTAAATGACGTTACATAATTTGGAAATCTGTAACATTTCTGCTGCACTCTGAAGTTACCAGGCAACGATGCTCGGCTTATCAGGTCTAAAGTATCAGGTAATAGAATAAGTAAACTGATTAATTAACGCCTGTAGTCAGGTGGTCGAGACGCCACTGATCGCGGACTAGATACCTTCTTAATGTAATATACGCCTCCCAGGGGTTTACTGTAATGGCTGTAATGGCTGTAGACTTAGGTGAATGAGTCAGATGGAACATGGCTACTTCGACCATGTAATATTTAGTTTAATAAACAATAAGAAAGAAAAGATTGAAATATAAACCCTCTGTCTATTGTTTAATTAGTTTTGAATCACCCAGTGAGTATAATGTCCACCGTTGTTTTATTACATCGCATTTATCCGAAATTAATTAATCAATTAATACGATTGTTTTAATTAAATGGTTTCGTGGTTTTAACCATGACATACGTTATGTCCATTGTTTGATTGTCCCAACAATTACATGGGAATTGAACACGCGTTGTAATATAACGGCACCCCTTTAGTTCCAAACTTAAATTAGAAAAGAAATCAAGAACTTTGATCATCTATGTTTTATATTCATGTCAAAGAATGAATTGAATGTAATACTATCTTTAATATAACTACGTTATTAACTTGATATGCCAAGAAGTTACATCTAATTATAAATGTCCACACAAGTTACCACGACAGCATGCATTTGAATAGTTCAGTTGTGTAGCTTAGATGATTTATATATCCACGTTTCGATCTTAAAAAGAAACCACTAAATAGGAAAATCTAATTTACTGTAAATGATATGTAAATGATATGTAAATATCATCTTTGATTTATCGAAATATTTATCTATTTGTTTAAATTATATAAACATTGCCAGAGAGGATATTCACATACTGTCAAAGCCTAAACATGCGATATTACATGATTTACAATAGACTTAATATATTAACCCTATCTACGTGGAAACAAAAAAGTACAATGACATCTGGCGCAGTCTGATTTGCATGATGAAACACAGGTGTTTTTACAGTAATCCTGATGTAGACGCCTTCTGATGCCTAGTCATCTTAGAATAAAGAAGACATTGTTGTTTAAAACAAAATAATTTCTGTATTCCCGCACTGTTTTCAACTATGTAATACGTTCAATGTCCGAGCTGATATTTTCCCCCCTCATATGTATGCGTAGCAATTTATCCATTTAAAATAACATTTGTTGTAAATTTAGTTATCTCCATTTGATTTCAGAAACATTTAGACCCCCAGCCCAGGCAGAAACATTCAGACCCCAGCCCCGGGCAGAATCATTCAGACCCCAGCCCCGGGCAGAAACATTCAGAACCCCAGCCCCGGGCAGAAACGTTCAGACCCCCAACCCCGGGCAAAAATTACCCACTAGGGTTTCGATTAATTGAAGGGCTCAAAATACCTTTCATATTGAATTAAGGTGCATTTAGCCCTACATGTGTATCATGGTATCTGTAGAACGCAGACATGAGGTAAAATGACAAGATTTGGCATAAATCTTTGTTGACCCTGTACACAATCTGTTCAAGCCATATCTATCTGTTGAAATGTACGACCACCAGGCGGTATATGTCCGGACAGTTTAACCCCTTTTTAATGCTACCTGGTTGCCACTATATTAGATATTTCTACAAAATAATACCCACAGTTTTGTGTACTTAATGAGACCCCCTTCTTTAAAAAAAAGAATTGAAAGCCTCTCTCATAATTCGCTTGTCGCAAACATGATGTATTTCCGTAATATAAGTTCGCTCAAAGTACACGTAAAGAATGTAGTACTTTAAATCAGAAAAGTTAAAATGCGGAACGCTTTGTGAATAGTTAACATTCAAATAAATATATAAGCATTACAACTAATCGTTAATTTTACTCCCTTGATTTATGGAGAAATATACTAAATCACTGTATACACTACGATAAGTATATCATCGCCAGATAAATTCACTGTACTCAGTAACTAGTCGAACCCGTCCCTCATATAGACGTTTTCTGACGCCTCTGCAGCAGACGATTTTTTGAGAAAAAACATAGTGACAAAAGAAGAAATCGCTCAAAACGAGCAATTTCTCCTTTTGCCGCAATGTTTGCCACCATAGATTATCCAGTCATAGATTATCCATTCAATTATAGAGATTTTCTATTTTCTGACAAAATATGTTCAAAGTCGTCTGCCGCAGAATTGTCGTATGAGGGAAAGGAATAACGTGAGTTTTGCGATATTAATCCTATCCCAAATACAATAAATCTACGGCAGACGTCTTAGAAAACATTAAGGCAAAAATATATAAAATCTTTATAATATAAGGGATAGTTTTATTCTTGAAAATAGTTTAAAACATTGTGCCAAAAGGAACAAATTGTTTATTATGAACAATTTAATTCTTTTATCGCAATGTTTTTTAAAAGTTGTCAGCTTCAGAGGCCTCTGAATGGGGGAAAGGATTAAATGACAGCAACCATATCGTCTTCATTACATTTATTACAGTAACATATATATACATTTATAATAAAGGAGTATATGGACTTTTCCATTATTCAAACGCAACAATGCTTAGTGAAATGAGTCGTCCCGCGAGAAAACCAACAGTTTGGCCTCTGCGTAATGTATCGACCCGGATTAGCCTGCGCAGTCCGCGCAGACTGATCCGGGTCGACACATTCCGTTTCAGGGGGATAGAGTAATGATTCCTGAAACAGAAAATTCACAGGAGGCGAAACGCGTCTGGTCCGGGTAAGCCTGCGCAGCATAAGCGCATGCTTATGCTGATTCGGGTCGATACTTTACGCAGAGTCCACAATGTTGGTTTTATCGCGGGACGGTTCAAATTATGTTTTAGTTAATTGAGAATGAATGGAATACCAACAGCTAATTTGCGCTATTGCTTCTCCCATTTTCGATTTCCCGGGTTCGAATCGTGGCACGACGGTCATGGCGGAGTTTGCAAAGGTACATTGCCTAACCTAGTATTAGATTGTTTACCTAGGGAATATATATAAGTGATCCGAGATATAACTCGAATAATTTTGAAAACGGCGAAAAGACACCAATAAAACAAAAATAAATCGCACTTTCTCGAATTAATTCATTACCCCCTTTTTAAAACATTATTTGCAAGAACATGATGAAATATGTAGATATAAACGGCACCGATTCCGAATATCTTTCTTTTTAATTCCTATTTTCTTTATTGCTTATATCGTACGGAACATTTACCTATGAAAGGCAAAAAAGCTTTCAAGACTTGATTAGTATAAAAATCAAGGATAAATAATTCAGGGTTTCAGATATGAAATTGAACAGATCTCCAGAAAATTCCAATGCATATATCTGAACACAAAAAATAAATGAACAAATTTTGCGTAACAATATAATACATTGTTCTAGCGAAAATGTCTTTCCTCGTTTCCTCGTTTATAGAATTGAATACACAACACTCATTGTTTACAGAGGTTCCAGTAGCGGAGCAATGTGTGGTCTGTAAATGGGAGCTCTACATTTCCAAAGTTATACAAAAAGTGGACAAGCGACATGAAATAGTGAGAGAGAGAGAGAGAGAGAGAGAAAGGAGAGAGAG
>JASEVX010001337.1:0-18089 GCA_031761405.1 Serripes groenlandicus | reverse complement strand
AGAGATATATCATATAGAAAAACCTTTTAACTCCTCCTTATCTAGTCCTCTGATAGATGATTCTTATGTCCTTTATAAGACATTTACGTATGGTATTGTGGTCTTTTAAAACCACATTTCACCTTCGACAAAATATCCAAAACATAAAGAACATGACCTCAGCCTGGAATAAATGTTTTAAAAGGGGGAAAATACATTATTCTTGGGTAACCCCTAACTAAATGATGCAAATCCTACAAATGTATGATAGTTGAAGGGTAACTATTTGCCTCTAAAAGAGACAAAGTGCGCTCCATTATCACACGGTATCGTTGAAAGGGTGGGTGCATCACTTTTGGGGTTTCCTAATGCATGCCGAATTTGCTATTTTTTGAGAGAATCTGTATGGTTGTATTGTATTGTCCTAACACATGCCTTATATCCGTTAGCATTATTTAGTCATGTTCAAGTTATATGCGCAAGAAATCTTTGGGGGTTTTATTTATGAAAACTGAGTTTGAACTTTATGCATTCATTTTATCATATTTTTAAAATGTCTATATGTGTTACTGAATTTGACAAATTGTAACACCTAACAAACTATATGATTTTGTCCTACTTGTAAAGAAACAATAGTGAACCAATTTGGTCATATATTGAACTAAATGTAGGCAAAAGATGTGCATTTTAAATAGTATTCATATTTGCTATACATATTGGAGACAGGGAGACAAGTAAACCCTTATCAGGCATGTGTAATGAAAGTTCGTCAATTCACACTAAAAAAAATGAGAAAAGTCGAAATGCACTAAAAGTGATTCTCGCTGTTCTGATCAATTTGGATGCTTTCTGTCATAGTTACAATATGTTATGATAATATGAACGCAGTCATTTGAAAGAAGTTAAATGGCTCCAAACGAACGAGCCGTCGGTGTCTAAACCCTAGAGAATCTAATATTGGTGACCTAATAAGGCCAGTCACATAATGTGTTTGGGGAACATGTTTAGCTCCACTGGGTTAAGGTTGCTTTGTTTTCATGGCTCAAGTGGTCACTTTAAACAAAATCTCCTTAGAACATATTTTTGCCAGATTTTTAAATCATTTGTAGAATTGTCCCTTAGTTGACCGAGCCTCTGCTTGTATCATTCCAACCATTTTGTTTGGTAAAAAATGGCATCCATTGTGCGGACTGTTTAACTTTGTATGACTTTAAATCCGAACATATTGACACATTTACAAATTATTTCCGTTTTAGACCCTCGGTCAAAGCTGATTGTTAAATAAAGCATGGGCGCCATTTCATTGGTGTGTTGATGTTCTACCATGTGTGTCTAAAGTAAACAACTTCTCAGAACACATTGTACCGATTTTCAAATTGTTTCACAGACATGTTCCTATGATAATTATCTATCAGATTCCTTCAAGCCATGTTTCTTGATAATGTAAAACAACATGGTCACATGTTGTGGGGTTGTTTACCCTTTATGGATAAAGTGAAAACCTTCAAAGCCTTCTTCTTAAAGAATATAAGTACGATTTGCAATTGTTCGCATAGAAATGTTGCTAGTGTGACACACCACCAGATTCCGACAAGAAATAGGGATCGGTCAAGAAACATTGTCGCTAGAAGCCGGTGATTTTTTACTCTTTTTGACTAAAGTGAACATTTTAAAAATCTTCTTCCCAGAATAATTTGCCCCGAGTTTCAAATCGATTTCATATGAAACAACTGTAAGCAGAGCAACCGTTATATGATGAAAACGAGCCCAACGAAATACAAATTTAGCAGAATTGAAAAAAATGGTAAAAACATTTCAATATGAAATTGAATTGCACTATGTATAAAAGATCATTGTGATTATTATTCAGAAGAAAGAATGGTGAAAATGTAATGCGAGAAGTACAAGTTGGTGTATATATATATATATTATTCTCTCTCTGTGTATATTAAGTTGTGAAGTTGTAATTTGTGTGTGTTATTCAAAATGGTGTTATTTCATCGTTGGACACCAACGGGACTCCGCTACGCTCCGAACATCACACGTGGTATTTTGTCACTGCCTTCTCGCCTTTTTGACAGATAAGAATAGAATACACATTAACCAATCGAACTGAAGCTCACATTTCCGATGCTCTCCCACGCGGAGACGCAAAAGAAATGGCTGCGCCTACGGAACGTAAATGTGCTTTCTGTTTAACATTTTTCAGAAATAAAAGATTAAAGAACTACAAATGATGTTTGGAACGTAGCGGAGTCAACAACCGCGGATGCCCAACGATGGCGTAATGTAGGCATTGTATTAGATAAAGACAACTACTTATTTAGTTAAAATTCTGATATAGGGCATCTCTTTATCTTTTGAAATGGTCACATTTCGATGTAAAAGTGTTCGTTTCATACAGTAATTCCTAAAATATCCCAGTTGGGAAATATAATACGTCGAATCCGCAATTCACACACTATAATAGAATATCGTGAACACCTGATGCGAATTATATTTGAGGGCCGTGAGATGCCTCTTGTCCATTAATAACCGGACAAATGACGTCCAGTATTAGTTTTAGTCGAACAAATCTCGAGTTGACCTAATAATCGTCAAGTAAATACCCTCCTTGCTGTTCCATTACACATGATTTTCCCCCGTAATCACGTTTAACGCTTTTGTCTCCTTGACAACACTTCCTGTCAGCAAAGCGTTGTTAGCTGTCATTTGCATGTCACTTCCATGGTTTCTTTGTAAAAGGATTGATAATTATTAAGTTACCGTGTCTAGTTAGCCTTTATACTATGAGTCGCGTCAGGCTATTTTAGTTCGTATTCGCCCTACTATGGAACCACGTTAATGCAGTTTGACATACACAGTCTGGTACAACACAACTTGAGATATTTTGTATACACTGTTTACATCTGGAGCTATATTTCATGCAAGAAGACTGTGTCTGTGTCATCACGGTTCGTGTCCGTAACAAGATTCAGAATCGTCTGGAGCGAATCTTTCCTGTCACGGCTTTCCTTGCATTGGTCTGGTAGTAATTGTTTAAGCTTGTCTAATCTTGTGCAATTTTCGTGCAAACTCACCGTTTTGAGTAAAAGCTATCTTTATAATAATTATTATTTTCGCAGTATTGCAATTCTAATAACTTTCAGGGTTTTTTAATATATGAATAAAGGCACCACGTAAACCTGGTATTTACCGAGCAACTTCATAATTCACATAACAACAATTATTCATACAAAATATACTTAACTGGTAAGGGGGTTAGTTAAATAGTATTTCAGAAACGATTAAATATTACATATTTATACAAAACAACATGTAACTGAAAATCAACATGAGCATTATCAGATGCAAACCACAACCAAGAATTACACAGAAACTTTCCAGTCGCGTTTAAAATCTAAAAATAGGATTTTACTATTTTTTAACAATATATAGTCAAATGCTATTTTTAGATTTTAAACGAGACTGACACCTGTGGTCCTTTGTGCTAGTGGTAAGAAATAGAGAGGTAAGTTTACTACCGATTGCTTCATTGCTGCTTTCAATGATATTATAGTTATACCACGGCGGTCAACTCACTAAACTTGTATATCATTTGTTCACACCTTCCGACAAAGACTATTGAACTTTGTGGGAAACGAAATTTCAAGTTTTCAAGATTTATTCAAATTTCACCCGAAAGCCCTAGCCCCATGTAATAAGTATATCATACAACAGTGAACATTCAAAAAAATACAGCGAAACATCTTGTATACACATATGTTCATATGTACATTTTCATTTAACATTTCTTTGCATATACACCCTTGTTTATATGTATCTAAATACATAAACATATATATGTTACATACGTATATCCATATATGTGTTGCCCATACAAGCTAGATACGAGAGGCAAATTAATTAACTACAATGGCATATAGTATCAAACATTAAATCATTTGTGGAAGACGAATGAATTAGTTACCGAGCCGGGAGCTGAACTTACGATCTCTCAAATGTATCATAGAACAATCAAAGCTGGTTGCGACAGTTGAGCATAGTATGTACGGCGGCTCTCTACTATCGGCCACGTTATATATTTCTGCTATGAGCGTCTGTCATGTAACAATATTAAACACAGAGATGAAACCATCAGACATTGGGTTGTTTGTAAGCTATTTTTTAAGACTTCAATAAAAGCATTAAAATGTATAGAACAACTGCAACCATTCCATTCAAAAAGATGCAAAAATGCCTTTGCAAACTGTACAGACCCAGACCAGCTTTCGGATCTATATTATAATAAATGTTTGCAAACACAATTAAAGCGTCTTCAGAGCTGTAAATATTTTGATAACATTGAACAGGTGCACAGGTTCATCAAACCTACACTTTTCACAAATGCCAAACTGGTACCGTTATACATGGAAGAGCTGAAATAGAAAATAACCAGAAATATACATAGCTATTAAGTCTTTCAGCGCCATAGGAAATATTGAAGTGTCTTCAAACAATACAGATTCAGGTGAGTCAGCTCGTAACGAGCTGTCTCACCTGAAATCAGTATTGTTTGCCTTTTACTTATCAAAATAGTCTAAACAATTATTACATGAGAAATGGGCACGCCCAATTTTGAACAGGGAAGCGTCTACTTTAAACAATTCGGCGTTGAAAGAGTTAAGAAAATCATACAAATTTTAGATCACCGCTCGACTATTTACTTACATTGTTCAGCGATCTTAGACAGTGTACTTACTGCTTTGTATAAATTTAATTGAATGAGAAAATGTTAAACTGAAATGAGCGGTCCCACGAGAAAACCAACATTATCAACTCTGCGTAAAGTATCGACCCAGATCAGCCTAAACATGGCGCGTAGGCTAACCCGGATGGACACTTTTCGCCTCATGTAGATTTTCTGTTTCAGGAATCATTACTCTATACATCTATCCCCCTGAGACGGAATGTGTCGGCCGGATCAGTCTGCGCAAGCTGATCTGGGACGATACATTACGCAGAGGCCGTAATGTTGGTTTCTCGCGAGACGGCTCAGATGTGGTTTTCGCATCGGACAGATTGGAGCCTCACACAAATGTAATATTGACCGGTATGTCATTGACTAAAACCCCCGCTGGTCTGTTACAGATAAAACAAAAACCTCCGTATAAATTGGATTAGACGGCTAAACACTTTAATTCCGTATGGCATTAACAAGAGGGACTGGCTGAGGTAACATTTATTTTCACTTAGCAAATTAGTTTGTTTGGGTTTTATTCTGTCGAGATAGCATAATTGTATCGGGAAAGACGTTTCTTTATTGTTCATTCGATTCTAAATTTGGATACCAATGTAGACTCACACTGACTAATGAGTGCTTGTTTACTTACAGACAACGCGGCGCACAACTATAAACTTTGTCTTTCGTTTAAGACATACGCTCTTTTAATGCTGAATGTTTTAAATGAACTTGTCCAGCTTTGTTGTTGGAAGAGTGCACAGCCATTTATTAAACATATCAAGATAATAAAAAAAAAGAGTGTGTAGAGATGCTGACAGTTAAGGGCTATAAGGTTTCAAATGTATTGGCAATCGGCAACATCATAGACTTTGGTCATTTGCAAAACAAGTGTAGTGCAAAGACAGACGAGACATGAATATATACAAATATACAAACATTTCAACGATAATAGACATTTCAGAAACAGCCATATATCATCAAGGGTGCACGTATTTTCTCTTATTGACATAGCTTCCCTTGTTTAGCAAGATTGAACAGTTTCTTTTTGTGTGTTAATGACATAAATGCAATGATCGTTTGCATTGAGAATCATGTTCCATTTTCTAAATATTTAGATCTAAGTGCGCTATATGTTGTACGTATTGCCATGATAACATGATTTACATATTCTGATTACCTTGCTTATAATTATTTTAAAATCAATTTCTAAAACAGTTAAGATACAGTTCAGTCGGCTCATCCGCACCGTCAGTACCTACACTAAAGTTACAGTATTTACAACATCGGTTCCCTCAGTCAACGCGTTAACCCTTTCCCTCATACGACAATTCTGCAGCAGACGACTTTGAACGTATTTTGTCAAAACATAGAAAATCTCCATAATTGAATGGATAACCTATGACAAAAAGTGGAAAACATTGTGGCAAAAGGAGAAATTGCACGTTTTGTGCAATTTCTTCTTTTGTCACTATGTTTTCAAAAAGCTGTCTGCTGCAGAGGCGTCAGAAAGCGTCTATATGAGGGAAAGGGTTAACAATGATATTTATATCATGTCGTACGATCAAATTATAGATTGATATATATATATCAAAATGTATGCCGAGCCCCGGTAGCTCAGTCGGTAGCTACGCGGGCTGTCAATCCAGGGGTTGTGAGTTCGAATCCCGGCCCGGCCAACTTTCTTTCCGAGGATTGACAAAAGTCAATGCGACATGCGTCATTCCTCTTCCACCAATGGGCTAAGTCTATGTGGAAAAGCAGCCAGTTGCTTGGGAAGATTGTTGTGTGGAGTACTGGTGTGAGAAAACCAGGAAATGCATGAGTAGGTGAACTGGCCGCCATGATATAACTGAGAAATTGTTAAAAACGGCGTTAAACCCCAATCAATCGATCAAAATGTATGTTTTTGGTTGGTTTTCCATAATATATCAATAATTTGGATATTTGTAAAGGGGGACAAAGGCAATCAATATCAAATATTACGCTCAAAACAATTGTCCTGTTTAACAACACCTTTTCCTAATTTTCCATGAAAACTGACCTTAAAGCCCTGAAAAGTACTGAGAATTTGCCAGACAGTTTATAAATTTAGGATGCATTTAAAAACAAGTTACAAACATGTTTTAAAAAAAAACCTGCAAAACTCGACATCGTAAAATGATATAACCTCGCCGATACTTACCAAAAGCTTAACACATAAAACCTACCAAAACTCATTCTGGAATAGTTCACAAAAGAATCTGTGTATTGAAAATTAAAGTGCTTTAAGTTAAATTATGATTGAGGACATAATCCATGTTTAGTTTGATTAGTTTAAACTTATTTATTTACATCGATTGTGAAACAACCTTTATATTAATCACGCTCGGCATCTGCATCCTGTTGACATAACCATTACTCGCGCCATTGGTGTGGACAATTCATGAAGGCAGAAAGGGATTTGAACCCGAGACCTGTGGTACGAGAGAGGCCGACGATCTACCACTACCACTGTTTCCATGATTGCTTAACATATTTCAAATCAACATAAGAAATGGAAAAGAAAATATTGCTTGTGTGTCATATTTCATCAAAGACCTGGATCAGCCTAAGCATGCCGCGCAGGTTTACCCGGATAGACACTTTTCGCCTCCTGTGGATTTTAAGTTTCAGGTATCATTACTCTATACCTCTACACCATCCCCCCTAAAACGGAATGTATTGGCCCGGATCAGTCTACGCGGACTGAGCAGGCTGACCTGTGTCGATACATTACGCAGAGGCCATACTGTTGGTTTTCTCACGAAACGGTTCATTTTAACTTTAGCATGTGGAGGACGCATGTCCAGCTCCCAAATATTACGTCCACATTACAAACTATGTATCGTTAGAAATTAGTGTAAGAAATGTTAAGGTCTTACGCTCCAAAGGTCTCTGAATCTTCTTGCATGACATTTATTAAGCAGATCAATATTGTTTAGTAAAATAAAAGTCACACGACATTTGTTAACATAATGCGATACAATGACATCGAAGAACGTTTTGAAGTAACACAAACATAGGCAATACCGGGTGCAACGACATGAATGAACGTATCCTGCTACATGCATACCAATCATATGAGATACATAATCTTGCATTACACTTTTCGCTTCTATATGGAAAATCATAACCGAAAACGATTCAATAGATATCGATTTAATTAAAGGATGGAAAAGTGTTGTGCTTATTCAGTAGGATATTAATTAAAACAACGCATATGTCGCATCATCTTAATATGTTAAGAACCTAACTTTTTTAATTACAACGTTGCTGCTATTAGTAATGGAATATACGTCGTTCATGAAAACCTTTCTATTAATTATTTTCTCACTGCCGAATTTCACAAAGTTTACCCGTCCATGTTGAGTATTGGACCACTCTATTTTCTCCTTACTGATAACTTGGTAAAATTTAATGTCTAAGTGGCAAATAATGTAGCTGTCTCTCTTGAATTTCTGCATTGCTTGCAAAATCGTGTAATTGCCTCTGACAGCGAAGGAGTTAAGACAAATGTGTCCAAAAATGCAAATAAACGGTGCTTTACGAAATCAAACCTTGTGGTATTTTTCTAACAGTGTGGATCAAGATCAACATGCGCATCCACTTAGCTTGATAAAGGTGTACGCTGTTCGGCAATTAAACATATATAAGTCATAGTATGTCAATAAACATCTGGAAAATGGTATCCACTTTGCACCTTTAGCATGGACGCACAAGCAGGTTTGATCAACGGGTGTTATAATTACGTTAACCCTTTCCCTCATTGTGAGTTCGAATCCGGCTCGGCCAACTTTCTTTCCGACGATTGACAGCGACATGCGTCATTCGTCTTCTATCAATGGGCTAAGTCTATGTGGAAAAGTAGCCAGTTGCTTGGGAAGTTTGTTGTGTAGAGTACTGGTGTGAGAAAACTAGGAAATGCATTAGTAGTGAACTGGCCGCCGTGATATAACTGAGAAATTGTTAAAAACGGCGTTAAACCCCAATCAACCAATCCCTCATATAGACGCTTTCTGACGCCTCTGCAGCAGACAGCTTTTTGAAAACATAGTGACAAAAGAAGAAATTGCTCAAAACGAGCAAATTCTCCTTTTGCCACAATGTTTTCCATTGTTAGTCATAGGTTATTCATTCAATTATAGAGATTTTGACAAAATATGTTCAAAGTCGTCTGCTGCAGAAATGTCGTATGACAGAAAGGGTTAAAGTTGGTTTTCCCGGAGCAAATATATATAAGATAAATAAGATTCAAATAATTCAGTGATCCTATCCCGAAAACGTGTTTTATGGCTGTCATCATCTCGTATGGTCTTCTTCCGATAACTAATTCACAGCAAAGATTCTCAAGAGAGAACATATAATTATACATGACTCGTAAATTGTATATGTTACTGCTCTTAAATAATGGTGAAATGTTTTTAGGAGCGTAACGCCTACCCCCAATGGCTCATTCGTCAATACAAATTAGGTGAGTTGAAATGATGGCTGTCAACAGAACGAGTGAAAACAGAGCACAAGTGTCTCGGAAGAGCTATGTGCGTATGAGCTCTCAGTTCGTTGATAAAGTCTTGAATCATTTACTGTGGAATACCAGATCAATTGAAAAGGACGGCGGCGCCACATTGGTAACGCGTTCTGTTTAACCATTTCCCACATATAGACGCTTTCCGACGTCTCTGCAGCAGACGACTTTTTGAAAACCTTGTGACAAAAGAAGAAATTGATCAAAACGAGCCATTTCTCCTTTTGCCACACTATTTTCAACTCTATTCAATATCTAAACTTTCATATTTTTGCCCAGATTATTTCAAAGTCGTCTGCTGGAGATGTGTTGTATGTGGGAAAGGGTTAAACTTTCCACCGATGGACTGTTATGGTTATTTATCACCAAACGTTAGATTTAAAATTTACAACAAATTATCAATATACATATGAGTAAAACAGGCGATTTTCGGTCTTATTATATCGAAGTAATGGGATTACAAATGAGTTCCCGTCCATTAGAATGAAAATGTAACGTTGACGAAAAGAAATCGGACAAAAATAAATTTGATACCGTTGTTTTCCAGTAAAATGATTTACACTTTTTGCTAAAATCACTAACTAGATATTGCTGAACAAAGACAGACCTCACATATTCGCTTTCTGTTCTGATTCAGCAGTTCTATGATATTTAAACCGCGTCACACGATAACCGACCTTCACGTGTCTAGACGTATTGATGTTTATAAACAAAATAAATGTTTAATTATATGGACGGTTCGCAGCTATCATCGGTCTCCGAAGTCCCCAATGAACCTTAACCCTTTCCCTCATATAGACGCTTTATGACGCCTCTGCAGCAGACGGCTTTTTGAAAACATAGTGACAAAAGAAGAAATTGCACAAAACGTGCAATTTCTCCTTTTGCCACAATGTTTTCCACTTTTTGTCATAGGTTGGTTATCCATTTAATTATCGAGATTTTCTATGTTTTGACAAAATACGTTCAAAGTCGTCTGCTGCAGAATTGTCGTATGAGGGAAAAGGTTAATGACTTGATGGCAAACATAAGATAGTATGATCCAGAGGTCTAGATAAGAATACTATATTACATCCCTAAAATCCTTATATGCCCCTCAAATACTATGTTGTGGGTACTCAAAAGAATCGTCTCCGTGATACGATCATTTTGAGTACCCACAACATAGGGCTAGGTTGAGTTATAAGAGAGAAATTGTGTGAAGAATACATTTGAACGCCTCCTTACCTAATCTTCTGATGATCATACATATTATGATCCAAAGGTCTAGATGAGAATACTATATTACATCCCTAAACTCCTTATATGACCCCCAAATACTATGTTGTCCGTGAGACGATCCTTTTGAGTCCCCACAACAGATATTGTGTGAAAAAATCCATTTGAACGCCTTCTTATCTAGTCTACTGATGATCAGATCACGTTCAAACACTGCTGATCGATATGTCCCGATGGTTGATTATCGGCTGACGTGGTCGTTTTCATTATCGAAAGGTCACACTAAAATTACAGAAACCTGTATGTCACAATGTCTTAGTAGACGGTGACGGCAAAGGGATAAATTGTAATTAACAGAATGTCGGATCCTTCTTCTGAAATCTAATAAATAAAACCATTGTCGCCGAAGTAGTTTGTGTTAGTAATTGAACTTTACGACATTTCAATGTCTAGAATACCTTTGTAAGTTAATGAAAAACACGTCCTGGTGACATTTGAATATTTCAATGGGAATGTAACATATCTGCACTTCATAATATGAGAACTATTTTCAAGAGAAAAACCTGAAGTTCAAAATCATTATGGTTTTGTTACGGAACAAAGCTCAAAACATGTCTCATAGTTACAGGCTATAATAATGGTGTTAGTTTTAAATGATTTCAATTAATGGCTGCTCGATGATTATAACGAAGGTCAACACTGTGCGACAGTATAACATTCCGGTATTTTAATGAATATTCAATCCGAATGTGTCTCATTGCTCTAGAAACTATGTATAATAATTTATGATGACAATAATTATGAAATATAACCCAAGCGTCACGTGCCATTGATATATAAATCTACAAATGAGCCGTTCCACGAGAAAACCATCATAATGGACTCTGCGTAATGTGTCAATCAACACCGTGCATGCTAATCCGGGCCGACACAATCCGTCTCAGTGGGATAGAAGTATAGATTAATGATTCCTGAAACAGAAAAACCACAGGAGGCGAAAAGTGTCTGCCTGGCTTAGCCTGTGTTTTCAGACATCTGCGTAATGTATCGACCAGATCAGCCTGCGCTGTCCGCGCAGACTGATCCGGCCGACACATTCCGTCTTAGGGGGGATAGATGTTTAGAGTAGTTATTCCTGAAACAGAAAAACCACAGGAGGCGAAAAGTGCCGGTCCGGGACGGTTCATTTTATATTAGTTACATTTCCCTTGTAGTACTTTTTACCAAACTCTTTTCCACATGCCGTCGAATTTTCACTAGATAATATTAAAAACAAATCATAATAAGAAATATTTCCTCTTCCCACAATGTTTTCAACTTATTTTTCAATAGTACTATTTATTTACAGATGCGTTTAATAGTCTTGACCATATGTGTTCAAACCTTCTACTGCAGATTTGTTGCAAGTCAGCAAGATTGATCTCATGATCCATAATGTCTCTTGTTTATATTCGATCATTTCATATAATACATGACATTATTCTCGGTCGGATTGATTGGTCGGAAACTAGCAGCAACAGCTGGAAACTATTACAGCAACTAAAACGAGATGACTTATACGTTTGTGGAAACGGGTCATTTAAAGAAAATCCCTGCGACTTCTTTAAGAGAAGAATATTTTCAAACTGACAGTGTCGCATTAGAGGCACATAAGGCAAATGTAGCAACGATGTGTTCCACTTATCAAGACGGCTAGAAAAAAAGGGTAGTTATTCATTTAAGAAACATGTCTGTCTGAAGTATTTTGAAACTGAAGCTGTAAAGCCTAGTTTCAGAGAAGAATTTGAAATGGTCTACTTAAGACGAACACAAAATGAAAAGCAACCGAAAGACAGACAATATTTCAGAACAATTGTATAGGTTGGAACAATCTTGAAAGGGCCACATGAGAAACGTTTCTATGTACACTTTCAAAATCGGCACTGTAGGCATAATGACAACTAGTCCCGTCCCTAACTACTTTATAAGCCACGCGATTAAGGAGGCAAAAGAACGATGGAGTAGCCACTCCTAATCCAAACGTTATAGGTTCGAATCTCGCTATGACTGGGGGTCAACATTTGGGGGCTGTTTAAGTCTCTAGGAAGCTGACGTCGCGAGTTATCAATTATTATAAGCGAGAACTTTGTGAAAATCTACTAAACCTGCTGATTGTTTAAACTGAATGAAAATACTGAGATATCTCAAGTTTGACAATTACATTGTGTATATTTGAGCCGTGCTCTGGGAAACCCAATCGATGTTCACCTAAAGGTTGTCAAACTACGCACTAAATCGATACAAAGACCTAATAACACATGTGTTATTAGGTCTTTGATCGATATAAGACAATATTCAACTGGTATAAGCAAAGACCTAATAACACGTGTGTTATTAGGTCTTTGGTATAAGGCAAACAATTAGCTAATTGTGCTATGTCAAATGTATACTGTTTGTGCATCCGTATAGGTCACTAAAAGTGTTCTGTGAAATTATATTAAGTCTCATCCATGTACAATCATATATAATTAAATATATTTTAATAGAGTATTACAAATTATAAAGCACATGACTTTTCATGAAATGAATTACAAGAGAATGGCATACGTATATATACTCTTTATTCTCTCTTCTTCATACATAACTTGATGTAAGACATGTACAAACAGAATAAACAATTATCAAAGTAGAAACATACATAGAAATAAAAGAGCAAACGGTGATGATGATTTTAATTACTATTGTGGCAACAGATATGAAAATATAATGTGCACACAGTTATCTAGCTATTGTGTTTATTCATGTTCATATTCAAGTCGCAACACAGCACGTTTATCGGTACATATGAGCCGTTCCGCGAGTAAACCAACAGTGCGGACTCTGCGCAAAGTATCGACCCAGATCAGCCTAAACATGCCACGCAGGCTAACCCGGACAAACACTTGTCGCCTTCTGTGGATTTTTTGTTTCAGGAATAACTACTCTATACATATATCCCACTAAGACGGAATGTGTCGGCCGGATCAGTCTGCGCGGACAGCGCAGGCTGATCTGGTCGATACATTACGCAGATGGCCTATCGCCGCAGCCTCACGAGAAACCCAACATTGTGGACTCTGCGCAAAGTATCGACCCAGATCAGCCGAAGCATGCCACACAGGCTTACCCGGATAGACACGTTTCGCCTCCTGTGGATTTTCTGTTTCAGGAATAATTACTCTATACCTCTATCCCCCTGAGATGGAATGTGTCGGCCCGGATCAGTTTGCGCGGACTGCGCAGGCTGATCTGGGTCGATACATTACGCAGATGCCACAATGTTGGATTTATCGCGAGACGGCTCATATGCAAGTAGAAGACGGGAGGGGGGGGGGGGGGGGGGGGGTCTTGTTGAAACGAAATACAAGACGCCAACCGAGTACAGTTAACCCTGTAAAGTATAATGGTACCCGTTTATAACTAGCACGTTCACAACATACGTGACATTAATCTGTATGTACGAACAGGGGAAGAAAGGAGACACGACAATCTGACTAAAGTACACGATCTGACCCTATGCGTAGCATTAATAGGAGATGATTTTAATGAGATTGGGAGACACGACTTATAGAAGCAATACCGATGTTCTATATTGTTTCCAATTGCCTGGAAAGGGTTTTCTGATCAATGTTATAAACATTTACATGATACATTTTCAGATTCGGATATTAATTGCGTATCAAAGTACAATAACAAATTAAAAGAAAGTCGAAACCCGATAGGCAAGTTGGGCATTTATAACGTGCAACTAAGAAATCTTTTCAGAAATCAAATACCACCTTCCTTCAGATCGAAAGTAAACTTATAAGCAGCCTAGCCGTGTTATGATGAATATATATTAACACGAAAATGAATAGATATAAATAATGCTTATATTATTTTTAAAGAATAATAAAGTTAAGAATTAAAAAAGCATTTCACTTGTTGAGATAAAAGCCGACAACTTTGTAGTATATCATGATAATGTTTTAACACGTAATACTTATCATACTATACCAATATCTGGATTGATGAACAGAGATTGAACCTTATACGGTTGATTGATTTATTGATTGGGGTTTAACTCCGTTTTCAACAATTTTCCAGTCATATCACGGCAGCCAGTTCACCTACTCATATGTTTCTTGGATTCCTTAGACCAGTACTTAATACAACATGCTTTCTAAGCTACTGGCTGCTTTTCCACATAGACTGATAGCCCATTGGTGGAACCGTATAAGGGAACATTGTAATAGCCCTATTGGTCAAAGTCGATCATAATCATACAATAACAAACACAGTTATCTTCAACATGCTAGCAATAAGTTATAGCAGTCACGTGTAAGCAAACCTTCACAGTGGTCAGTTTTCTATTTGAACCGCGTGACTTGGTGATGTGATGAGCGAACAATTATCTTCTACAAAAAAAAAGATTTCCTTCCTTATATTCGTAGTCTTGACGACCAGAAGGAAACACGCAGTGCACGTTTATGAACCGCATTAATTTGCTAATATGCCAGGGGACTAAATAAAAAAAGTATATTGAAAAATGTTAGGACTGTCACACATATGTTTTTTGTCTGAAAAGCTTGAAAATATAGATTGTTTTCTTTTTCACTATCGAAAACAAATCGTAAGACATGTACGGACCAGTATAGATCCAGATTACCTAGCGAAGCCGCGCAGTCCTGATCCGGATCTGCACTGCTCAACAATGAGTCACTGGCGTTTGCCAAGAAACCTCATACAAATATTAACCATTAAAAATAAATTTGCTTCGATGGTATGTATACATTTCCTAGCCTCGTAATGGTTTGTTTACTCAGGATCATGAATAAGTGAACTGTCACCGTGATATAACTGAAATAATGTTTAAAACGGCGTAAACCCCAAATAAAACAAACAAAATCTATATATTTAGTTAGACGTGATCTACAGGGCAGCGCTTATATCATGTGAGAATGTTCTAATGGTGGATAAACGCAGTTTGAAAACAGTATTTGAGCCGTTGCACGAGAAAACCAACAGTGTTGTCTCTGCGCTAAAAATTAACCCGGATCAGCCTATCATGCCGCGCAGGCTAACCCGGGCAGACACTTTTCGCCTCCTGAGAGACGGAATTTGTCGGCCCGGATAAGGCTGCGCGCACCGCGCAGGAAGATCTGGGTCGATACATTACGCAGAGGCCATAATGTTGGTTTTCTCGCGGGACGGCTCATATCAATATATCTGCGTAATGTATCGACCAGATCAGCCTGCGCTGTCCGCGCAGACTGATCCGGCCGACACATTCCGTCTAAGGGGGGATAGATAGAGTAGTGATTCCTGAAACAGAAAATCCACAGGAGGTGAAAAGTGTATGTCCGGATTATCCTGCGCGGCATGCTCAGGCTGATCTGGGTCGATACTTAACGCAGAGTCCACAATGTTGGTTTTCTCGTGAGGCTGCGGCGATAGGCCATCTGCGTAATGTATCGACCAGATCAGCCTGCGCTGTCCCGCGCAGACTGATCGCCGACACATTCCGTCTTAGGGGGGATAGATGGTATAGAGTAGTGATTCCTGAAACAGAAAATCCACAGGAGGTGAAAAGTGTATGTCCGGATTATCCCTGCGCGGCATGCTCAGGCTGATCTGGGTCGATAACTTTACCGCAGAGTCCACAATGTTGGTTTTCTCGTGAGGCTGCGGCGATAGGCATCTGCGTAATGTATCGACCAGATCAGCCTGCGCTGTCCGCGCAGACTGATCCGGCCGACACATTCCGTCTTTGAGTGGATATATGTATAGAGTAGTTATTCCTGAAACAGAAAATCCACAGGAGGCGACAAGTGTTTTGTCCCGGGTAGGCCTGCGTGGCATGTTTAGGCTGATTCTGGGTCGATACTTTACGCAGAGTCCACACTGTAGGTTTTCTCGCGAAACGCCTCATATCAATACTATCTTAAACAGTCAGCTAGTTCCCCCTTTCATGTTGACACCAGTTCACAATAAATAATAACTCGTACTAAGTAGCTGTAGTCCACGTAGACTGCTCAACTCATAGTTGAGAGACCAAAACTAAAACCCGTCGCTCCCTTGATGCCAGTCGAATGAAAGAATGATTACCGACCCGGGATTCCATCTCACGTCCTTCATTTGTGACTGCGGACTAGTACTTATTAAACTTGTTACACATATCTTCAGATATCATTTCGAAGATTTGGTTTATTCTCTTACCGCCCTGAATTTATACTCGGTCCATATTCAGAATAGGGCGAGTCTATTGTTCATATAATGCGAGCTTTGGACTATTAGGCAAATGAGGCTGATTTCAGTGGGACAGCTCGTTACTTGAATCTGTATATTTGTGAAAACCTAAATATTGCCATAAGCGAATTACTAGAAAAGTTGTCATAACCATTGTAACGCACCAAATATACAATTTCGTGTTCATATAATACCGTTGTATTCAGCGTTAACAAATAGCAAAAGGCCACCTGAGTAATGCTTAAGTTTACTGTGCAGAAGCAGAAATACTAAATGTATGAAGGAATAAAAAGTTAAATGAGGATTGTGTTGTTGATGAAGTCCGAATTAATACCTCTATTAACCATCCAATGACAGATCGCCAAGGGCGTCCTAATTTTTGAAGCGGCGGGTCTAAGAGAGTCGGAGTAGTGTATCTGAACTACAACAATTAGGAGACTTTGTAGATTTAATAAGGCATGATCAACCTCTATTCACACGGTGTAATGAGATTGTCACAGGGTCATTGTTATGCAATTGAAGTCGAATTTTATTGTATAATCTTTTTCTATCGTGAAAGCGATTCATTTTGATCTTGATTAACCTGATTGGCACTAGTTCGGAATGCTGAAATTGTAAAAATTGGTTCTGCACTTTTAATAGTAAGAGTGCCTTCATATAATTCATTCACTCTCTCTCTCTTCTCTCTTCTCATCTCTTTCTCTCATCTCTCTCTCTCGTCTCTCTCTCTCACTCTTCTCCTCTCTCTCTCTCTCTCTCTTCTCTCTCTCTCTCTCTCTCTCATCACTCTTCTCTCTCTCCCTCTCTCCTCTCCCTCCTCTCTCTCTCTTCTCCTCGCTCTCACTCTCTCCTCTCGCGCTCAGCTCTCTCGCGCACTCTCTCTCTCTCTCTCTCTCTCTCTCTCTCTCTCTCTCGCTCTCTCTCTCTCATCTCTTCCTCTCTCTCCTCTCTCTCTCTGTCTCTCTTCTCTCTCTCTTTCTCTTTCTCTCTCTCTTTCCTCTTTCTCTCTCTCTCTCTCTCTCTCTCTCTCTCTCTCTCTCTCTCTTCTCGCTCTCTCTCTTCTCTCTGTCTCTCTGTCTCTCTGTCTCTCTCTCTGTCTCTCGCTCTCTCTGTCTCTGTCTCTCTCTGTCTGTCTCCTCTGTCTCTCTGTCCACTCTGTCTCTCTCTGTCTCTGTCTCTCTCTGTCTCTCTCTCTCTCTCTCTGTCTCACTCTGTCCCTCTCTCTCTCTCTGTCTCTCTCTGTCTCCCTCTGTATTGTGACTGACTCTCTCTCTCTCTGTGTCTATCTCTGTCCTCTCTCTATCTCTCTCTCTCTATCTCTCTATCTCTCTCTCTCTCTCCTCTCTCTCTCTCTCTCTCTCTCTCCCTGTCTATCTCTCT
>JASEVX010001336.1:0-18106 GCA_031761405.1 Serripes groenlandicus | reverse complement strand
AAAGATAATTAAGAAAAAAACAAAAACCAAAAAAACACAAAAAATCACAAAAAACAAAACAAAACTCCCCCCCCCCCCCCCCCCCCCCCCCCAAAACAACAACAAAATGGAAAACTTGTTGTGTAGGTATCGTTTTACTTCATAACGACAATATTAAATAAGCAGATATGGGTAGTACTATTCGAAAACATCCATTCCAGAAACTTTATCCCCAAAAGAAAAATAAGAAAAATAAGGTAGATATAAAAAGTCAATATATCTCCGAGGAACTGAAGAATACGGCTTGCTTTATTACTGTCGCCGGGGTAACGATGCCGACAGGTGAACGCAAACAAATTCACAGACGAAACTTCTCCTTTTGCCTCAATGTTTTCAAATGTGTTCTATGGTCATGCCTTTTTGTCACAATGTTTTCAAATGTGTTCTATGGTCATGCCTTTTTGTCACAATGTTTTCAAGTGTGTTCTATGGGCATGCCTTTTTGTCACAATGGTTTCAAGTGTGTTCTATGGTCATGCATTTTTGTCACAATGTTTTCAAATGTGTTCTATGGTCATGCCGTTTTGTCACAATGTTTTCAAATGTGATCTATGGTCATGCCATTTTGTCACAATGTTTTCAAATATGTTCTATGGTCATGCCTTTTTGTCACAATGTTTTCAAATGTGTTCTATGGTCATGCCTGTTTGTCACAATGTTTTCAAATGTGTTCTATGGTCATGCCTTTTTGTCACAATGTTTTCAAATGTGTTCTATGGTCATGCCTTTTTTTCACAATGTTTTCAAATGTGTTCTATGGTCATGCCTTTTTGTCACAATGTTTTCAAGTGTGTTCTATGGGCATGCCTTTTTGTCACAATGGTTTCAAGTGTGTTCTATGGTCATGCATTTTTGTCACAATGTTTTCAAATGTGTTCTATGGTCATGCCGTTTTGTCACAATGTTTTCAAATGTGATCTATGGTCATGCCATTTTGTCACAATGTTTTCAAATATGTTCTATGGTCATGCCTTTTTGTCACAATGTTTTCAAATGTGTTCTATGGTCATGCCTGTTTGTCACAATGTTTTCAAATGTGTTCTATGGTCATGCCTTTTTGTCACAATGTTTTCAAATGTGTTCTATGGTCATGCCTTTTTTTCACAATGTTTTCAAATGTGTTCTATGGTCATGCCTTTTTGTCACAATGTTTTCAAATGTGTTCTATGGTCACGCCTTTTTGTCACAATGTTTTCAAGTGTGTTCTATGGTCATGCCTTTTTGTCACAATGCTTTCAAGTGTGTTCTATGGTCATGCATTTTTGTCACAATGTTTTCAAATGTGTTCTTTGGTCATGCCTTTTTGTCACAATGTTTTCAAATGTGTTCTATGGTCATGCCTTTTTGTCACAATGTTTTCAAATGTGTTCTATGGTCATGCCTTTTTGTCACAATGTTTTCAAATGTGTTCTATGGTCATGCCTTTTTGTCACAATGTTTTCAAATGTGTTCTATGGTCATGCATTTTTGTCACAATGTTTTCAAATGTGTTCTATGGTCATGCCTTTTTGTCACAATGCTTTCAATGTGTTCTATGGTCATGCCTTTTTGTCACAATGTTTTCGAATGTGTTCTATGGTCATGCCTTTTTGTCACAATGTTTTCAAATGTGTTCTATGGTCACGCCTTTTTGTCACAATGTTTTCAAATGTGTTCTATGGTTATATATATGCCTTTTTGTCACAATGTTTTCATTTTATTTTTTTCAATAACCCATGAACCTTTCTGAAATGAAACTGGCAACATTCTTGGGGGCCGTCACTTTAGTTATGAATAAAGTGAGACGAAAAAAGCGGATTGAAAATTATTGTCGTCTTTTTAATCGTTTTTAATTTTAAAATCGATATTTAAGATCATTAAAGTGCTGTTTTCAAATGTGTTCTATGGTCATGCCTTTTTGTCACAATGTTTTCAAATGTGTTCTATGGTCATGCCTTTTAATTAACATAGAATTTAATTAACATTTGTACGAAAAAGTTAAACATAAATGGAACTCTGTACACAAAATGTTTCTACCGTTCGTCAAAAAAACGACGACAAACGACAGCATAAGCAACGTGACGTCATTTCCGTATCACTTCATCTTTGCGTAACGTCAAATGGAGCGACGTCGTTTCCCGCAAAAAAAAAGTGGTATCAACATGAAAGACCCCAAATTCCTATACATGAGCTATAGACTCACTTATACAAAGAATAATTATAAATCAAACATTGTGGCAAAATGATAGATTTCTCATAATGAGCAATTGTTCTTTTGGCGACAATCATTTCCTAAGTCGTCTGCTATAAAGATCTCAGAAACCGTCTCTAATAGTGAAAGGGTTTAGCAGAAATGTGACACCTTACATAATTTGATCCTGTCATATTAACTGGTTGAAAAAGGCAGTCGCCAGATGGCATCTGAAAAGATGTGTTCCCGGAACGTCGACTCGATTTAATCTCTAGCTAGTCGGTAGAGCGGATCGGGGGGACCACTAGAGGGTAATTAAGTGACATGTATTGCTTTATAAATATAAATAAGACTGATGCAGATTTTAAATTTTATTTATACATATACATGCGAAATTTAAAACATTTGAGAAAACTGTTTTTTTTTTGGTAATAATGCGGAATTTCCTAAGAATGCGAAATTTGAAACATTTGAGAAAAGTGTAACCTATGAGCGTGCACATACGTACAAGTTGATCTTTTTTTTTGCTGCACTTATCTCATTTTTATTTTTGATCTTTGTCAGCACTATTAAGTAAAATATTAGAAAACAGCATATCAATTATAATCACACGAACACACGAACACAGTGAGATGCAGAAACCGCAAAAGCCATCAACTCAAGAACACAAGTTTCATACCTCTATTTCAGGATACTTAATCTACGATCAATAGTCTGGTAGCGCATTGCACGAGGGCGAGTTGTTCCACCGACAGCCCTCTGTATTAACCCAATATCATTTGCGTTCTGAATGTCTTTGAACATCTGGATGGCTGTAAATAAGTTTGGGGGAGTGTTGTGTCATTTTCTTAAGTTTTCTGTGCCAGCCTTCGATGTTGTTCGTAGTGCTCGGGCTCTGTGTGCCAAAGTGGTTCCACATCGGTCTGTCGCCTTCTACCCATTGTTCGGTAACGTAGTCTGTGAATGGTTCTGTTAGTTCCGTTAGATCGGCCTCGTCTCTGTCTTCTAGAGTCCGGAACCAGAAGTCTTCTATCTTGGGAAGCACAGGCAGGATTGCTGCACGTCGGAGAGTGTCTTTACATCTTCGTTTTCTTTATACGGAATCTGGAGACCGGTTGCTTTTGCTCTTCGCCAAATGCACTAGGTAAAATGGAAGAAACACCCCTTTATGTGAATACCAGGCAACGTCTGTAGTATGGCACCGTAGGCAGCTGTCTCGAAGTCAAGTACGGCAGAAGTTGGATGGAATCTCAGACCGATGTCGTTCATCTTTTCTTGGAGGAGGCTAAAGAATCGTCTGTTCGTCGCTTGACTCTTTCCTGGCAAGAAGGAGTAGACGACTGGCATCATTTTAACGGCAATCTGTACATGGATCGAATTGATCTTGTGGAAGAGGCTGGGCATGTGTAGAACGTTCCGTCGCAGTAAAACGTGCTGGATGCGACTAAGTGGTGGAGGTTCTCGGTTGTGGCGAAGGCAAGCATACGGTTGTTCTGGTCACCGTCGTCGAATAGTATAAATCTGTAACCAGTTGCTGTTTCTGTCCATTTGCCGTCTAAGAATATAACTGTCTTAGTCTTTGGAAGTGGGGGTGTCTGCGGGCTCGGTACAGCATGGACTTTGTGGAGTTGAAAGTAGGTATCTTTTCAAAAACTTCGCGGCAGGTGTCATCCCATTCGTTGTCTCTGAGTTTAGTCAGCTCTTCTGTAAACATTGTGGAAATTAGTCTAATTTCTCCTGCGCAGCGCCGAGATATCTTGCGCATAATATGTTTGGCAACGACGTTGGAGTGGTCTGCTAGGTGGTTATAGTTTTGTCCCCGAATCCTGTCGGTATGTCGTTGAATGTAGACAGGAAAGCTTGGCAACCTCGTTCGACACATCTCCAGAACATCCTGTTTTATCTTCTACGGTTTACGCGATAAATGTATCCGTCAAATGTCAAGTTATGACCCCCTTTTCTGTTGATGATGTACTGAACGTTTAGCTGTACGTTTGCCATGATTGAATATGAGTAAGTGAGTGTTTCATCATTTCATTTATACGTAAGTTATTCGTATGTTTCTAACGGTTTAAACTAAATTAACATCAATTAAGTAACAGAAAAGTTTATTTTTTTTTTAAAGAAAAAAGATCAAAAGGCACAGTTTTTAATTAATTTGTTAAACAGAGACATTGACAGTGAACTTAATTACTTACGACTAGAAAACCATACCTTAACGATTAAAAGAAAACAACTTAATTGTAACATGCATTTAAATTGTAATTATCCTGATCAATTACCGTCTATCCTTCAGATAAATTTACAGTATGCACTTAATTAATAATGTTAAAAAGTTACTAACGCCGCGTGGAAGCGCGGCGTCAGTATGGGATAGGTTTTAATTTTGTACCATGGGGTGACGTAGTCGAAAAGGGAGCAACCAACATTATTATTGTTAAGAAAAACTCTGTTGTATGTTTGAAAAAAAAACACCTGTATGAATCAATAAATTGTATTAACTGATTTAAGAAATACATAATACGTTTGTCTTCTACCGTTATTACAAAACTTTAAACACATTTAATTTGTATTTAATAACTTTCTAGGCTACGCGTTTTTAATTGTTTGGTTTACGGGCCCAAAATTCGCCGGATGTTTTTGCCTATTTATAAAATTCTGTTGTTCATTCAGACCATTGTATTCTTGCTATATGTTGACTATACATGTGAACTTTTTCTTTTAATTTCATAAATGCTCAATTTTGATCATAAATATCTTTAAACTTTGTAAAATTACTTCGTATTTTTTGTTTATATACTTCCGTTTTTAACTCCACTGGCTAAAAGCCAGTCGAGCTTATGTCATGGGGAATTGTCCGTCCTGCGTTCGTGCGTGCGTCAGTGCGTGAGTGCGTGCGTGCGTGAGTGCAAGCGTCCGTGCGTGCGTCCGTCCGTCCGTAAACGTTTTGCTTCAAACGATCTTTTCTACCTAACCACTTGACCAATTAGGATGAAACTTCATAGGAAGCATCCTCTCAATGTCCTCTCCTAAGTTCCTCAAACTGTTTTGGATCCATGCAAAATTCTAGTTTCCATGGAAACCGAAAGAAAAAAATAGTGAAGACTAAAAATATCTTCTTCTCCTCCGTAGGTATCAGGCCGATTTTCAAATAATTGTGTAGAAATGTTGATTGGGTGACCTTCTTTCAGATTCCTTCGAGCCAAGTTGATTGGTCGAAAACTATGACCGCAAGAGGGCAGGGCTATTTTTGCCTTATAATATGGCTATAGTGAAAACTTAAAAACTCTTTTATATATATATGACCCTCTATCAGATTCCTTCAAGCCATGTTGATTGGTCAAAAAACATGGCAACCAGGGGGCGGGGCTGTTTGGAGATTTAATGGTTTTAATGATTGGGTGACCTTCTTTCAGATTCAATGGCTTTAATGATTGGATGACCTTCTTTCAGATTCCTTCGAGCCAAGTTGATTGGTCGAAAACTATGGCCGCCAGAGGGCATGGCTATTTTTGCCTTATAACATGGCTATAGTGAAAACTTAAAAACTCTTTTATATATATATATGACCCTCTATCAGATTCCTTCAAGCCATGTTGATTGGTCAAAAAACATGGCAACCAGGGGGCGGGGCTGTTTGGAGATTTAATGGCAGTGGAGCGATACTGGCCCTCTTTGACCTCTTGTTGTTATCATACTTCTGATAAACTGGAAGGAGAATAGACTTCCCCCTCTCCTTTCAAAGCTTGTGTCACACTTAACTTATAACTAGAGGCATTAAATGTTAATATGTAAGAACCTATGTATTTTTTTTTTATCTAATTGATCTAGTTAGAGCAGATTTGAAACCATTTATTGGTAAAAAATTAAGAAACTTCATTTTGTATGGTAACCTTTTATCTTAGGCTATGGTAGCCAGGTGAGTAATATAGGCACATCTTGGCCTTCTTGGTTATGATAAAGGGACATTTGGCCTTCTTGTTCGAAATATTTACATCCTGTCTGTTTTCACACGTTATTTAAATGTACTGAACTACATCTGCTTTCTTTAAGTCATGCTTCAAAATCATGCGCGGCGTCTTTGATGCTCTGCATCAAAATTCGTCTTGTTCTTTATTAAAATGCATTTAATGCGTGCATCCTTAAATGCATGCATTTAAATTGTAATTATTCTGATAAATTACCGTCTATCCTTCAGATAAACTTACAGTATGAACTGAATTAATAATGTTAAAAAGTTATTCTTTATTAAATTGCATTTAAATGTATTCCTTGATTTTCTGAAAGTCTTTACTTTATTATTTTCTGTTCGTAATAATAGACGACAGCAATACGAATTCCGAACATGTTTTGATCATGCAAAAAACATGACATTTTTATTGTCTAGTCATTACTTATAAATCATTTTTTATGGCCAAAGTATGCTCTTTAATTTTTGTTTATAATTATCTTACGTTTGTTAGTAAATAGGTAGCACTAGGGCTGTAACGAATACACTAGGTGACGAATACGATATGTATCGCGAATACAGGGTAACGAATACGAATATTTATTCACGAATATTGTCATGCATTTAACAACATGTAAACACAAATTAAATCAGAAAATATCAGGCATAAGCAAGGGATAGAAATTGTGAATTTAATGTTGCGTTTTAACGAGTTTTACCTGATGGCATAGTGTGAGATGGAATATCTACCTTGAATCCTTTCGGAAATCCGAAATATTTACATACATTCGACGTATATTTGGCCGGAGATTCAATAATTTAAATTTCCGTGTGATTCGCCATTTTTTGTTGATGGGTTTTTGTTGTCATTAAATGAGAAATCTCTATTTTCAATCGAATTATAATTCAAAATTCATTAAAAACACATTTTAAACTCACAAAAACATATGTCAAGATAAATCTTAGCGAACACAACATCAAATATCTTTTTTTGAGAAAATGAAAAAAAACATGTCACAAAATCAGTGGTCAGTTGTTGTGGGTGGGTACTATATAAATATAGCGCCGAATGCGCTGTGAAACTAAAGAGGTTTTCAAGTGTGAGAAAAGGATTGTTATGTTTGTAGTTCAGTTACATTGAATTTAATTTAAATCATATAGCTTTTGATTATATTCGTAAATGTTCGAATATAGATGAGGCGAATAACGGATACGTATCGTACAGACCTGTATTCTATTATATCGAATATTCGAATGTATCGTTACAGCCCTAGGTAGCACCTATAGATATATTAATCATTATAAATGGCAGCAACATACTGTAAAACATATATCATACTTGTATTAAATTGCATGTAAAGTGTTGGAGGCCCAAATACAATATAATATTTGAATCTAAATATGTAGGCACACCTCGCAGCTGACACCCGGTAGCTCAGTCGGAAACGACGCGCCCTGCCAATCTAGCGGTTATGACCTCAAACCCCAGCTAGGCCTACATTCTTTCCAACGTTTGACTAAATCAAATGCGATAGGAGACATTTGTCTTCAACCAATGGGCTATCAATCTATATGCGAAATCAGCTTGTTTCGTGGACAGACTTTTGTATCAGGTACGTGTGTGAAGCTTGGAAGCATATCTGTATGTAAACTGGCAGCCATGATACCACTGATTTTCTTTTGAAAACTGTGTCAAGCCTCAATAAAAAAATCAATCACTCAATCAATGAACACCCTGCACAGTCGAAGACAGTGGTACAGAGGTAGAGCGTCGGCCTCTCGTACTAAAGGTCCCGGGTTCGATTCCCGTGATAAGCGGGTTCTGACTTCGGGAATTTTCCACAAAAACGGTTCGAGTACTGGATCAATCTCCAGGAATCAGACATCGAGCGTGATCAATATAAGCTAAATGCTTGTTTCGCAGTCGATGTAGAATAAATAAGTTTAAACTTTACTAACATCCCGCTTTTCCCCTAGTTACACCACTGTTGTTGGGTGGAGAAAACTTGCATATACCTTCAGTCTTCCTGCTGTCATATTTCTTCAAAAACATCGGCGCTGCTTCAATAGGATACACGAAATCCTATTTTCGGATGGTTTGCGATTAAACCTTGACAACATACAACACATATGCAGCATGCGACTTTGGAAATATCCAGACAGAAGTATGGAAACTCTCTTTAAATACAATTATAATTACTGAAAATTAGTTGAAAGTATTGTGGTAAAATAAGTGATTGCTCGTTTCGATCAAATTCCTCTTTTGTCACAATGTTTTCCAAATTCGTCTTGAGCAAAGGCTTTAGATATTGCCTGTATGTGGGAAAAGGGTAGATAGCATACATTTTAAAATTGAATTCTTGCGTACTCGAAGTTGTCTGGGGGCTTTCGTTGTTGCTGTACAATTCAACCCATGGTATGATATTATGCAACTATTGGTCTGTATTATCATCATATCGGTTTACATATTTGCTTTATTCCCACGATGTTTTCAAACAAATAGTCTGCTGCAAATGAATCCAAAGTCATCTATATCTGGAAAAGGTTTCATTCAAATGGAAGAAAACATAAACGCATACGTTTTGGTAAGATAATCAAATCAATTCAATTGAACTTTTAAACAATATCTTCATACTATCATAACTATGTCTCTCTTGTAAACATAATGACTTGAATACATGCTGTACCATGGGCCGGTGTCCTCGACGCTTAATGAACAACGAAACTCTTCGCAAAGTTCCGATGGTCAGTTTTGCGCGTGACTTGAACCCTAGTTTGGGACTAAAATAGACAGGATCAAGCAATGCATTGTGGACCGTTTGCTTGTAGTTTTATATATTCCTAAATACCCCATTACCCAATACTATAAGCTTCAGATCTAAAAATGAAGATTTTTAAAGTAATACATGTAGGTGATAGACAGTTTGAATATTGAATAAGATATATCTTTCAACATTTGTTATATTCACTCTCTCTTAAACTTCTATAAATTAAAGGTTACATTTACTTTGTTTGGTATAAGCTATTTTTGAGCTTTATTAAAATCAGGAAACTTCAAGTTATTTCGAATTATTATTTGATGTTCACGTATAAATTTGTTTATGTAAATGTAAGTAAAAGATTAGACACATGCATTTGTATAAGTCAAATAAAAATCTGTCTATCTTGTAGCTGGTGTCCGAGGGTAGGTTTTCGTGTGACGTGAAAGACACCAGACACCAGAAGTGCATTGTGGTCCGTTTACTTGAAGCTGGGGTTCGAGGGTCGTATTTCGCGTGACGCGTACCATCTAGTCGGGTATATAAAGAGGGGGTGAAATCTGGGTAACATTATACTATTTTTGGATAGCGGGTGTATTGCCTCACAGCTTATTCCACCCTGGATCCAGACTGAAGACGGTGCAGCTATGAAGGTCAGTAACATTACATACATCCTAGTGTATTTATTTAGAGTTTATAATCTGTTTATTACGTTATTGAGAATTAACATTTGGTTTTATCCTGATATATACTCACTGTTTTAAAACTTGAACATTATCAACAAATAGAAATTCATTATTTAATATTTACTCGGGTTTTCATAGACATATGAGTCGTCCCGCGAGAAAACCAGCATGGTGGCCTCTCCGTTATGTATCGACACGGATCAGCCTGCGCAGTCCGCCTAGACTGATCCGGGCCGACACATTCCGTATTAGGGGGTTAGAGGTATAGATTAATGATTCCTGAAGCAGAAAATCCACAGGAGGCGACAAGTGTCTATCCGGGTAAGCCTGAGCGGCATGCTTAGGCTGATCCGGGTCGATACTTTACGCAGAGTCTGAGTCCATAATGTTGGTTTTCTCTCGGGACAGGCTCATATATGTATATCGCAAGAAGGTAATGGCATACACTAAATAGAAGAGTTTGTTTACTTAAAAGTAACATCAGGATATATTTACTTTGGTGAACGCTAAAAGACCTATTTAAATTCGATGTTAGATCACTTTTGGTGCTTCTTTACACAACTCATTTTGTTTTAACAATATTACTAATATATCGTTAATGGCATCTGCATTTGACTGAATAAACATGAATCGTCATTAAATAATTAATATTTACTCGGGTTATCACAGGATGGTAATAGCATTGACTAGGTTTTGTTGATTTAGATGTAATATCGAAATCTATTTCCTTTTGTGAACATTCATCTTTGCTCCTCCCTGTCCTACACATCTGGAGTAGATTGCGTTAAAACATTTCGACAAAAGTATGGACAATCTCCATAAATAAACGTGTATTTATTCCATATAGAGTTAACAAATATCGGTGCTCATTATGGGCACATAATGATTTTAAAATTCCTGTGCTTTAGGAGCGTCCGTCAGTTGAACCGGGTAAATCATGTCTGATAACCTTTGATCAGACGATGCATGCACAACAAATGTAACTCATCAAGGACATTATATTTAGTATAAAATAAATATGTATATCTCAAAAATGAAATTTACCATTTCGTTTGGATAAGTTTGACATTTCTCGCATATTTGGGACTCAGTTTTTATTATCATTAATGTGTAATGTAAGCAAACGCAATCACCATCTATATAAATAAATTTCGATATTTGGTATATTATCAAATACAAACAGTTTGTTATTTTGTCCCCATAGACAGACACTTTCTTACGCTTTCATAGCAGACCTGTTTCGCAAACATTATGACAAAAGGATAAATTGCACCTTATAAGCAATTTTTAGTTTTGCCACAATGTTCGTAACTTTTTCAATTTTGACTATATGCTTTCGCACTCGTCTGCAGCCTATTTGTTATATGAAAGAAAGGATTAAAACCTTTAAAATACTCGTGCTCATCTTCCAAGTATATTAGTTCACGCCTGAATGAGTTCACATATCTGATTTCATGTTTGGATTATGCACGCAAAGCGAATCTTATCCAAGCGTGAATTGATCTTTACATAGTGTGCGTTTTCTCTCTTGTTTGATAAAACAATCCCTGTCTAAAACTTTGTGACCATGCAAAAAACACCGAAATGAACATTATCATCGTCTAGATAATTACTTTGAAGATTAATTGTTATGACCAAAGAGCAGAAGTATTCTCTCCAACTTTTGTTTGAAATCATTTTACGTTTTTCTCGTAAATAGGATTTCTTGGTACCCAGGCTATTAATAAAATATATTAATCGTACTTATGAATAATTTATGAGGTGAAATGCAGCCGCTTGATTGTCCGCTTATTTAATTCTTTCAGCGCCAAAGGCAATATTGAGCTTTTTGCAAACAATACAGATTCAGGTGAGTCAGCTCGTAACGAGCTGAAATCTCACCTGAAATCTGCATTGTTTGGCTGTGAGTTATAAAAATATATTAATCGTACTCATGAATCATTTAAGAGGCGAAATGCAGCCGATTGATTGGCCGCATGACACAAGCCTCATGCGATACGAAAAGTACAGTGTAGTAACGGTGGACATCGTGGTGCATGTGTTGTGCTGCGTTTTCTGGGTTCAAGAATGTTACGTAACTACACGAAAAGTTCAACAATGTTTAAGTATCACTTAAAATAGATACAGATATTGGCACTCCAACAAATTAAGATAAATGTAACACACAGTATCTAAGTCACTTGAACTCAAGTTGTTTATAACTACGTCTCTGAAACTCACAAAGTATGAATCAAAGTCAAGGTACACCTTGTAATAATTAATTGTTTTTAAAACTAGAATGGCAATTTATGTAAAATTGACTTCAGAACATCAAATTCGGTTTGATTAACTGACCAATCAAATAGCATGATCAATCAACTCAACATTAGCCATTGGTTATACATTTAACAATAACATAAGCCATGCCAATCACTGCTAAGGTGACATATGGCATTGTTAACTTTTAAGTCGAAATGTCTGAGAAAGGGGGATATAATTAAGTAAGGTTGATTGAATAACAATTACATATAATAACTTAACAAACATCAAATATCCTTTTGATGTTTCTTGACACGCTGTTTTGACAGCATTATGGAAACTTGTACATATTTCAAATCATCATCAACATTCAAATTATACATAGTTAATAGATAAAGTCAAAGTGAAATGCAAGAACTAAATTGTCAAATTTAACGGCACAACACATGCTTTACGAAGTTTCGCTAGCCAATTTACCCAGGGTATCATATATTGTATGAATAGCCTGGGTACCGAGTATGGTAAATAGGCAGCAGCTTACGATATATCAGCCGTCTCGCGAGAAAACCAACATAATGGCTTTTGCGTAATGTATCGACCCGGATCAGCTTGTGCAGTCCGGGCAGACTGATCCGGGCCGACACATTCCGTCTCAGGGGATTAGAGGTATAGAGTAATGATTTCTGAAACAGAAAATACACAGGAGGCGAAAGTGTCTATCCGGTTCAGCCTACGCAGCATCCTTTACGCAGAGACCACAAGGTTGGTTTTCTCGCGGGACGGCTCATTTTTGGGATAGGGGCGTTTCGCCCTATCCCATAGCGAATTTGAGTCGTGCTGTACAAAAAACCAACGTAACGACATTTGCGATCAGTGTAGAACCAGATCAACCTGCACATTCATTTGTCAAGTTGTTCTTTTTTATTTGAGTCGTGCTGTACAATAAACCAACGTAACGACATTTGCGATCAGTGTAGAACCTGCACATCATTTAAATTTGATCTGGCTCTACGCTATTCGTCATGGAGAGTTTCAAGAAACTCCAAACAAGATCATTGTATATTTTGATCAGTATTGTTTAGGGCTGTAACGAATACACTAGGTGGCGAATACGATAGTATCACGAATAAAGCGTAACGAATACGAATATTTATTCACGAATATTGTCATGCATTTAACAACATGTAAACACAAATTAAAGCAGAAAATATCAACTAAATATTTTTATAATAGGCATAAGCAAGAGAAATTGTGAATTTAATGTAGCGTTTTAACGAGTTTTACCTGATGTCATAGTGTGGAATGTCTACCTTGAATCCTTTCGGAAATCCGAAATATTTACATACATTCGACGTATATTTAGCAGGAGATTCAATGATTTAAATTTCCGTGTGATTCGCTATTTTTTGTTGATGGGTTTTTGTTGTCATTAAATGAGAATTCTCTATTTTCAATCGAATTATAATTCAAAATTCATCAAAAACACATTTTAAACACACAAACACGTATGTCAAAATAAATCTTAGCGAACACAACATCAAATATCTTTTTTTTAGAAAATGAAAAAAAAACATGTCACAAAATCAGTGGTCAGTTGTTGTGGCTGGGGTACTATATAAATATAGCGCCGAATGCGCTATGAAACTAAAGAAGTGTGACAAAAGGATTGTTATGTTTGTAGTTCAGTAACATTGAATTTAATTTAAATCATATAGCTTTTGATTATATTCGTAAATATTCGAATATAGATAAGGCGAATAACGAATACGTATCGTACAGACCTGTATTCGATTATATCGAATATTCGAATGTATCGTTACAGCCTAGCATGGGTACGCAGTCAATATTTACGTACATAACATAGTTCCCACAGCTACAATTATTATCTCCCTTGTCAGCCATTTTAATATTAAATTAAATAATTGCATTTGCAAAAATAATTAAATCAACAAGTCAATATAATCAGATTATATAAAGGCATCAACGATGACATACAGTTGTCAAACGAAAATTCCTTTGTGATTTCCTATATGTCATATATATTTTCAAATATTCTCTATTAATGCTCATAATATTTGCCTTAAAAAATGGCAGACAAGATAGATATTTAATATAGTTGTAGGAACTATGTATTGTAATAAATACTTTTTTGTTGGTTTTCCTGCAGCATCGCTTATATCATAACGGTTTGTCAGACACTTCAAAGCTGTTTTTCGAATGAATGACGACAATTGGACATCTTGGTAAAACTGAAAAGGGAACGTATGGGCGCATAAGAGAGATCTTGGTCAATGGGGCGAATGGGAACATTAAGTATATCTTGGTCAAACTGCAAGGGGACGTATTGGCGTATTAAGGATATCTTGGTCAAACTGCAAGGTGCGCATGGGCGCATAAGGGAGGTCTTGGTCAAATTGCAAGGGGCGTAAGTGCGCATAAGGTTGTCAAACTGCATGGGGGCGTAAACGCGCATAATGACGGGATATGTTGGTAAAACAGCAAGGGGACGTATGGGCGCATACGGGATATCTTGGTAAAACAGCAAGGGGACGTATGGGCGCATACGGGATATCTTGGTCAAACTGCAAGGGGCGTATGTGCGCATAAGGGATATATTGGTCCAACTGCTAAGGGGACAAATTGGCTCATAAGGGATATATTGGTCAAGCTTCAAGGAGCTTATGGGCGCATTAAGGATATCTTGATCAAACTGCAAGGGGGCGCATGGGCGCATAAGGAAGCTCTTGGTTAAACTTCAAGGAGGCGTATGGGCGCATTAGTTGAGATCTTGGTCAAACTGCAAATGAGACGTATGAGCGCATAATGGATATCTTGGACAAACTGCAAGGGGCGTATGTGTGCATAAGGGATATATTGGTCGAACTGCAAAGGGGACACATGGGCGCATAAGGGATATATTGGTCAAACTTCAATGGGCGTACATGTATGGGCGCATTAAGGATATCTTGATCAAACTGCAAGGGGGCGCACGGGCGCATAAGGGAGCTCTTGGTCAAACTTCAAGGAGGCGTATGGGCACATTAAGTGAGATCTTGGTCAAACTACAAATGGGACGTATGGGCGCATAAGGGATATCTTGGACAAACTGCAAGGGGCGTATTTGTCAAACAGCAAGGAGGGCGTATGGACGTATTGAGGGAGGTCTTGCTCAAACTGCAAGGAGGGCGTATGGACGCATTGAGGGAGGTCTTTGTCAAACTGCAAAGGGGACGTATGGGCGCATAAGGGAACTCTTTGTCAAACTGCAAGGAGGGCGTATGGACGCATTGAGGGAGGTCTGTGGTCAAACTGCAAAGGGGACGTATGGGCGCACAAGGGGAGATCTTGGTCAAAACTGCAAGGGGGGTGGGAGGAGAGGGGGGTGCATTGGCGAAAAGATATATTTGACCGTATGCCAAGCTGAAAATATTATTTCGTTAAGTAGCAAAATTCGATTTTTGTATGACGTCTTTTAAAATAATTGACAATAATTGCTGACGCAAAGACATCATCGTTTTTATTGTAAGAGTACATTCAAGCATTGATGGATCGCATAAGTCGACACTTAAATTTGCAAACGAGTGTTTTTATTTATCCAATTAAATAGATATATAAATCTATTTATATAAAACATTTTGATATTTGAGTTATATCATGTTAGGACCAAGCCGCACAGGAGCAAAATGGACATTTTTGGCGTTCTATTATTTGATCGCGATCAAGTTCATTATACCAAACCGAGGGCTTGGCGAGAAACGGTGTAACTAAAATTGGTAATTTTTTACCAAGGATAATCACCCTCGTCATAAAGTCTTTATACAGCGTTAAATCATTTTTCTTGGTAAACAATAACAATTTAGGTGCAATTGCTCGTTCTGAGCAATGGCACCTAAATTTGCATTGTTTACCAAAAGAGTCAAAAATTGCCGCCTAAACCAGACTTTTCAAAATAGGTTTTTAGTTAGCAACTGTTTCACGCCAAGCCCTCGAAACATTTAATTTCTACATAGCGCTACAGCAGTTCCTTATATGAGGCCGTTCCGTGAGAAAACCAACATTGTGGATTCTGCGTAATGTATCGATCTAGATCAGGCCTATGCATGCAACACAGGCTAATTCCCCGAACAGAAACTGTTCGCCTTCTGTGGATGTTCTGTTTCAGGAATCATTACTCTATACCTCTATCCCCTATCGAACCAATAGTAAACAACCTCTATAAAATCTTTATCAAACGTAAAAGACTCTTAATTGGCTTGGGGACTTCTCTCGGGCTTAGTTCGACCCCCGCGCCCCCCCCCCCAGCGCCTCCAAATAAAACGTCGACTATACGTAGGATACTTAACCTCAGTCCCTGTACCGTGAAATTACAGTAATTTGGTATAAATAATTATATTATAATGTTTATTGTTCTGTGTTATCTCAAAAACAGTTCAGACCCTGATACAGAAGTCTCGAACTTGTATTGATACCCATTGGTACCCGTTGCCGCTTGTCCTATATAACTAAAATATTCTGCCATGTCTCACGTAACCCCGGATTTCAGAACTTTGGCAACCGAGAGAAGCTATTTCGGCTTTCCGCCAAATAATAATTTTGCTGCAGACAATTTTAAAAAACATCTAACAAAAACTAATTGAAAATCATATTAATAAAAAGTATGCATTCTTGAAAAGGAATTGGAAAAAATTGTGAAAAGTGGCGATATGTGCTCAGTTCAAAAGAGTGGATTAAGCAAACAATATGGAAAATCCAAATAACTACGCGTATATGAGAACCATTGATTATAGTTGAAACTTATTTTGGCAAAAGGAGAAATTGTACATTTAGTCGTCTGCTGTAGAGAGCGTCATTAAGCGTCTGTATGGGGGAAAGGGTTAATCGATAAATGTATATTAACTAACAAACACTGAAGCCCAATCTGAATTAGAGCTGTTAATTCACAAATCAGACTGCGACATAGTGAGTCTTAAATGTTCTCCATTTTCGTCCACCAATGAACCAAGGAGTTTCACAAGAAAGGTTAAGATCAAAGGTTAGGGCGTAGCTAGGGTCTACATAATATGTACGCAATTTTTTTAAGGGGGGTCCTCTATATCGTCTGTGGGGGACTTTTGGGAGCATTTCAGTAGCAAAATATGACTGACCTTGATTAGTGAAATAAACGTATTTTCTAGGAAATTTTGAGATAGTAAAAATGTGTTGCATTTGTCATTTTTCGTCAAATCTATCAAGTCAGATCGGTTGTTTAATACTTTCGGCGTACCCGCATGTCAAGTTTTTATCGCAGATTTTAACTTTTAAAATTTGATTACTGGAGACGATGTGTACGCAGCTGCGTATTTTGCTATGCGCATGAAAGGTCGACTGTACAAGTAACTTGTGCTTGCGGTGCCGTTAAGACTGTCGCATTAGTCGCATTATCTCACCCAATATACAAGACATCAAGTAATGCTAGATCGTTATATTCATGGTTTACCTTGTGTTCCCTACATTAGAAAATCTTCTTTTTGGTAATGATCGCAATACCCAGAGATACAAATACAAGCGTGTACTTAAAAGTCAGAGATACATTACAATGAAGTGTACAATGTCAGCTCGTATGAGCTGTCTCACCTGAAATCAGCATTGTGTGGCTGAAAGAGTTAAATAAAAGTACAAGAGATAAGACTTGTTGTCGGTTAAGTCCTATGTTGATGATGCAAAGATAAACGTAAATAGAAACTGAAAAAAGAACAAAAATAAGTTCGTCAGTTAGCAATTTTATTTATTTGCACACGAACCCCGATAGGCCTCATTTGGTAGTCGCGATGCTTGGCTGTCAATCTAGATGTTGTGAGTTTAAACATCTGCTCGCCTATATATTCTTTCTGATACTTGAACAAAAGTCAAAGAGCGACGTGGCGTCATTCGACTTCGATAGTATATGTGGAGAAGCAGCCAGTTGCTTGAAAGACTTATGAGAGTAGTACTGGTATGAGAAAGTCAGTGAAACACTTGAGTAGGTGAACTTGTCGGAAAATGTCGTTAAACCTCAATTAATCGGTTCAGTCTCACTTTGCCGCAACTTTTTAGTTTTTTTTGTCAAATTTGTTGTCTCACTTTACCAACCAATTACTTTTACACAGACTGACCTGAGTCTTCTTCACTATTCCATTGTGTGGGAAGACACGTAATTCGATCACGCAGATGCATTGTATTGCACTTATTAAAGGGGCTAAATCTTGACGCCATTGCCATGTACAAAACCAAACCAATGATATTTCTT
>JASEVX010001335.1:0-18125 GCA_031761405.1 Serripes groenlandicus | reverse complement strand
CCAAAATATTCAATTTCCCCCACTTGCATTTTTCGAAGAATATGGAGCTCTATACTGCCCCTGGCGTCGGTCGCTCTACGTCACACCTTGGTTAGGTTTTACATGCAAGTACCTAAATACTACATGTATTGCATTGAAGCTTTCTACACGCCTACACCAACGATCACACTATGATAGATTATCAAGTCAGAATAAGCTCGATCCTAGCAATTTATGCAAGTTATGGCCTCTTTATTACTAAGAATTCGTTAAGGTTATGCGTGCACACTAAATTATGACGAGTCCATATCTCAGTATTTACTTGATGCGATTGCATTGACACTTTCTACAACCCTTACCAACTACACACCTAGATGACTTATTATGTTAAAATAACTCTATAATAGCAAATATCATGTCTTTAAGAAATTGTGGTTAATGTTTGCATGCAACTACCGTTCGAGTCATTTATCTCAGTAACTATAAATAAGCGGAGAAATAGTCGAGCGCACTGTCCTCCGACAGCTCGTGTTAGATCGATTCTTGCTATTCTGATAAATTTTGTCCATCGTTAACTTTTAGCTTTAAACATCATCTCCGCTTAACCACAGGACCAATTTCAACCAAACTTCACAGGGATGTTTCCTTTGCGTGGCCTCTTTCAAAAGTGTTCAAAGAACTTAAGTTCCATTGAGAACTTTGGTTGCCACGCAACAAAAAAAGGATAAATTAACCAAAACTTAAAAAAATCTTCTTGTCAGAAGTAGTCTCAAGGCCATGCCTTTTTATAATTTGGTATGTAGCATTATTTAGTGGACCTCTACCAAGATTGTTAAAATTATAGCCCTGGGGTAAAAATGACCCCTCCCAGGGGATCACTTGTTTTACCATAGAACTTGTATAGGAAAAAACTTTAAAAAAATCTTCTTGTCCAAAAGTAGGAGGCCAATGCCTTTGATATTTGGTATGAGCTCAATCTAGTGACCCTCTACCAAGATTGTTCAAATTATAGCCCTGGGGTCAAAATTGACCCTCCCTCATTGGTGTCCCTTTTTTTCTTTAAAATAGACTCGTATAGGGGAAAAAAATCTTCTTGTCTAAAAGTAGAGTCTAAAAGTAGAAGGCTAAGGCCTTTGATATTTGGTAAGTAGCTTCATCTAGTGGACCTTTACCAAGATTGTTTAAATTATAGCCCTGGGGTCAAAAATGGCCCCTCCCTTAGGGTCACTGGTTTAAAATAGACTTGTATAGGGAAAAAGCTTTAAAAATCTTCTTGTCTGAAAGTAGAAGGCCCATGCCTTTGATATTTGATATTAGCTTCGTCTAGTCGACCTCTACCAAGATTGTTCAAATTATAGCCCTGGGCTCCCCAGTTATCACAAATGGATTTTAAAAGATCATATAAAATGTGTACATACATGTATTAGCTGATCAACTGTTAAGATGGATTGTAACTGCACTATGTGCTTCAGAAAGATAATGTATGAGGTACAGTCCTTATTGTTATTAGTCGCCGGGCAGAAGCCCGCGACTTCTATTTTTAATAGCTTTTTGGAAATGACATGGGGGAGAGTTATTATTAGAAAAAAACAAATTTAAATGTCTTGAACATATTACAATTGTGATTATGACACATCTAAAATGAAATAAATAATCCGATGTTTTAAGTATTTGCAGTTACCTTATTTTGACTCGCAATTGTGTTTTTTTGTCTTATTTACGAAGACAAAAGAGTCCCTGCTAGACTTGCTGCAGACTGTTATGTGTCAATATCGAGATAAAAATCACGTCGAATTCTCCTTTTAGTAGCAATATTAACTTACTGAATGTTATTTTCATATTCAAAGAGATGTCTTGATTTATGTAGAATTCATTTAATAATGTTAATCCATGAATATCTAAAATAGGAACTGTTTCGAAGCTAAATATGTTGATCAAGTGACTACCGAATACGGACTGTGTAGATAAATCTCCTTTGCAGAGAGCCGTTCTTTACACTCACTTACAAATAGTTAATTATAGGTGATTTAAAATATTTATTTGGTTCGAAACAAATGACGAAAAGAACAAACTGAGATAAGACTGGTTTTAATATAAAAATTACTTTGAATGAACACTCTCTGCCTATAAAGAGAGTGTAAAAAACGACAATTATGCAAAGATTACTAAGAATCAAATCGGGTCTTATTTCGTCCTTGACAAATTTAAATGTGTTATTAAATTCCCTACACGCATTTTGCTTGCGATATGCATATTGTTATGCTTCAATGACACATTTAGGGCGCTCATCATTATATAATTTTAAAACATGAGTAGACTAATGATTGGGAAGATTACTCATTTCCTGTTTATGATCAATAATTAGTGGTCAACCAGAGACATATAAACATGTATATATATGTTTATATGTCAATGGGCCAACCTACCTTAGAATGGAGATTGATCATAAACAATGAAATTCTGTGAAGGACATTCACTTCGTTGACAACAAAAATGCAAGTTATGATACATTTTCACTTGACCCCACCCCTGATGTTCCAATATGCCCTTTAGTTGATAAGTGTTTTTTTCATCTACTATAATGTAAGTGTTATGCATAACTGCAGTATTGATTTCCGGCAACATTGATGTGTTACATCTACTTTATCTTGTCTTCTTTCTTAAACAAATGCAATGTGCATGTCCTGAGAACACAGCCCACAGTCAGAGTTATGGGACTTGTCCTGCAAGGTCATTTGATGATGTCCAATAAGTGAATGAAGTTTCAAAATTTAACCAAAGTTGCAACGCCAACGCCGACGCACAAGTGACTGTTATAGCTCTCATATTCTTCGAATAGTCGAGCTAAAAAAAACTACTTAGTTTTAAAGCAAGTTTAAAACAAACAAAAAACATGATCAAATGCAATTATTAATTACAGTTTCAAAATAATTCGTTAGCAGTACTTTCAGTACTTTGATTTCTTTAACAAATGCAATGTGCATGCCCTGAGAACACAGCCCACAGTCATATACCGGTCAGACAAACATCTTGGCAATTTAATCACCTTATCAAGAAAATTAATAGTCTAATGACCCATGGGTAATTGATGCTGGCATTTAATAGCCTAAAAGCTAACTGTTTATCGTTTGCAGATTTGAGAAAAATTTCACCCATAATGTGGGAGACTGTATGTACTGATCGCTCATACGTGACAGATGAGCCGTCCCGCTAGAAAACCAACAGTATGGCCTCTGCGTCATGTATCGACCAGATCAGCCTGCGCAGTCTAATCCGGGCCGACGCATTCCGTCTCAGGTGGATAGAGGTATAGACTAATGACTCCTGGAACAGAAAATCCACAGGGTGCGAAAAGTGTCTGTCCGGTTAAGCCTGCGCGGCATTCTTAGGCTGATCCGGGTCGATACTTTACGCAGAGTCCACAATGTTTGTTTTCTCTTGGGACGGCTCAGATGGTTTCTAGAAACTGAATGTGCTTTGGTTTAAAGTAACATTGATCTGTATCGTATTTGTGGTAAAGTGGTTACAGCGTCCGGCTGTGACGCGAGAGATCAGGGTACGATACCCGGTCGAGTCATACCATAGACTTTAAAATGGTATCAATTGCTTCCCGCTGTGTCGCTCAAAAGTTGTTGGGATAGCATAACTGATAGCCCTTTCCCGCACTGGACGACCTTGAAAATATGAATTATCTCTTTAACCATTTCCCTCATATAGACGCTTTCTGACGCCTCTGCAGCAGACGGCTTTTTGAAAACATACTGACAAAAGAAGAAATTGCACAAAACGTGCAATATCTCCTTTTGCCACAATGTTTTCCACTTTTTGTCATAGGTTATCCATTCAACTATGTAAATTGTCTATGTTTTGACAAAATAAGTTCAAAGTCGTCTGCTGCAGAATTGTCGTACGAGGGAAAGGGTTAAAGGAAATGATTATTTTTTATAGAGGTGAAAACAAGGTTGCAAAAGGAGAAAGGCTTTTTGAAAACATAGTGACAAAAGATGAAATTGCACAGAACGTGCAATTTCTCCTTTTGCCACAATGTTTTCCACTTTTATAGAGGTGAAAACAAGGTTGCAAAAGGCGAAAATTTCCCCTTTTGTCATGTTGTTTTCAAAGGTCGTCTGATGCACATGCTTCAGAAGCGTCTGTATGGAGGAAAGGGTTAAGTTCATCAGGAAACGCCATGATACAACTTAAAGTGGCGTAAAGCGCCATTCAAACAAACAAATAAAGATAAGTTGACAAAAGTATATTTGAAATTTTGTATAACCATCGTATCGTGTAAAACAAAATGTTCAATATAGTGTAACGTGCAGGGCTTAAAGACACAGAAGATCCCTTCAGCGAAAAGTATACTCAACCCTGAAGGGGTCCACTTGTCTTATATATCTAACCCTAAACCTCATCACCCGAAACGGTGATGCTAATTTGCATATTCGTTACAATACTTCCCACTCCGAGAAGACTCGTCCCGAGTCTTGGCCTGGGAAATCCAGGGGTAAGGCGACGGTCTGGCAGTTGTCTTCATCCCCCCACATTGGCCACCAAATGTAACGTGCAGGGCTTAAAGACACAGAAGATCCCTTCAGCGAAAAGTATACTCAACCCTGAAGGGGTCCACTTGTCTTATATATCTAACCCTAAACCTCATCACCCGAAACGGTGATGCTAATTTGCATATTCGTTACAATAGAGACGTTTTATGACGCCTCTGCAGGAGACGACATTTGAAAATAGTGTGGCAAAAAAATTCATGAGCAATTTCTCCTTTTTCAACAATGTTTCAACTCTATTCATTAACTGTTCTTTCATTTATAAAGAAAGTCCCTACTTTTTACTGAATGTTTTCACATTCTTTTGCTGCAGATTTATTGATGTATGAAATGAAAGGGTTAAGCAGAATAATTAATATCGAGGGGAACGTACGCGTTATGGTACATGATTCGAGTTTATTTATAACTATCTAGAGCGAGATCTAGTTAAGGACACGGTATAGTCGATTTTTGTATTATAGAAACTAACGTTTTGCTCAATTTCATATTAATAAAAACATTTATACTATTTTTAGAATGTTTTATAATAACTTTTATTATATTTCTATTACCAGGGAGAACAAGACGGATGTTTGATGCAAAGCATCAAAGAGAAGCCGCAATATTTCGTTTCACATGAAGAAATAAGAAAAAAGATCATTTAAATCCACAAACATTAGAACAATTTAATCTGTAGTCAGTAATGCTGATATCGGTTATTGAAGATATAAGTTTTATGTAGGATATTTAACCTGCCAGGGTCTGTGTTTTATGTGAATGAGATAATTTAGAGTTAAGCTGATCATGAAAAGTGACATATAATACTAAAGATAAATGGACAAGAGGTTATGATAAATTTAAATTAGTACCAAAAACAATCAACTATTTGTATTGAACACACGCCCTGTTATGATAATGTTTTATCAAATAATGCTGACACACAGAAAATCTGTTTTTCGATTGTATCTGTAAGTCATGATAGGATAAGGGTTTCCCACATAAAACAAATCTGCAGTAGACGACTTTGAAAGTATCAAGTAAACAAAAATCTCTATAAATGATCGTATGATAATTGAAAAGTGTTGAAATTATTGTGGCAATTGCAGATATTGCTCCTTATGAGCAGTTTCTCCTTTTGCCACAATGATTTCAATGATGTTTACCCTGGCAGACTTTAAAATCATCAAGTACAAAACATAGAAAATCTTTATAAATGATAGTAAGATAATTGAAAAGAGTTGAAATTATTGTGGCAAATTGAGCAATTGAAAATCAAAGCTGTCGGATTACAAACGAACAATCTCGAGTTGACAAAACTGATGTGAACTCGTGTCGTGATTAGCATTCAGAAAATCAAGGAAACGTATTTCTATGTACACGTAATCCGAAAGACTGACAAGAGCTGCAGCGACTTTTGAAAACATTGTGACAAAAAGAGAAATTGATCACGAGGAATTTATCCTTTGCTACAATGTTTTCTACTTTATGTCCATAAATTATACCTTCATTTAGCTAGACGTTCCGATTTTTACTTAATGTGCTACGTATCTGTTGTATGTGGGAAAGGCTTAACATAGGAACTAGTTTCAATTTTTTTGAAAACGTTAAACCAGTAATTTATTTCTCAAAGTGTAAATTTACCAGTTGATATGCTGTCTACATTTACAGTGATAAGTTAAATACAGTTCAGTTAATCCGATCACACTTTGTTTGTAAGAACCAAAAGATTTCATTTCATTTAAGTTTTCTGGATGTTCACATCGCATCCGTGATAAAACATGTTGTTGGCTAGGCAAAATACACCGATATCGTGTTTACCGCTATATTCATGAAATGTGGAACTGCAACAGCGAAAAGGAACGAAATTGATCTTGAAACAGATATTTCTGTGGTTTAAATCTTTTCATGTCTGCATTTTGAGATGACAATTGTACTCAAAGTTAACTTTGAATCCAGTATGTACTGAACATGAAAGTCAGATTATTAAAAGCAAAGCAAATGAAAAATGTATGTGAAATTACGATATAAATGAAAATCTATAAATAGACTATAGATGAATGGTACTGTCTTTTATTTTATCTCTTAACTTGATTCGGGAACCAGAGTCGCTGCGCGGCCGCTTACGATATTTACAAACTAGACCAAATTGAGATCGGTTTAAAACGCGTTGATGAATACGGAAGAAATCTAAAACGTGGACTAAATATTAAGATTTAGATTTAGTCAAAAATCTAAATTGAAAAGTTTAGTGAAAACGGGACGTGGCTTCTTCGTCTAATTACTGCGTAATATATCACAGGATGTAATTTTAAGGAACCAGACTACATTTACCAATTCAATAGAAGGGTTCTATATTTTACTGTCTAGACTAGATACAGTATGAATTTCGCTTATATAAAAATGTACATACATTTAATTAATATACTGGCCTTTGTCTTTTGTTTTTAATTTGTAAAACTCACACATGTATATAGAGTATAAAAGGGATGTTTTAAAAGTCATTACCTTAAATTAATGTACTTAGTAAGGACAAAGAGAAATCAAGATATGTGGTCACGCTGGCATATTCTCCTTGACCGAAATTTCTAAGCATCCCAACAGGAAGCCGCCTCCTGGCGGCTTCCAATGAATGTATACATGTACCATCACCAGAATGCATTGACTATATGACATTGAGTTTAAATGCATTGTAAATGTGTATAGGATGCACTGGAAATGATTGAATTTATACTTTTTAGTATTTTGACCTTGTTTGAAAGTGAAATTTGGTCCAAGATTTCGCCTGGTGAATTCTTTCTTGCATAATGCATGACCTCCCATTTTCTTTGGATTGTTCTAAAGCTTAGAGCTTACAGGTAGCTCCTTTCAATAATATATGGTGTTCTACATGAGAAACGCTTAGAAAGTGTGACAGTTGAGGACTGAAACTGGTCGATTTACATGGAAACAAAGAAGGAATTTATTTGGTATATTATAACCAAAATGCACGAGACACTACACACGTCTAAATAATATTCCTATGAATATTCATGATTCATTGAAAACGAGGCTAAGTAAGTGAATGAATATCATTTGAGAAGATTGTATAGCCCGGTAAGCTACCATCGTGATTTGACGAATGTTCGGTTGATGTCAGCGTTAAGGACCAATTGATTGAATTAACAAATGATATATGTATTTGTTTAATAAAAAAAATGTATACACATTTATCAATAACAACAGTGCAACTCATATTATACTCCCAGAGTCATCTGCTTGGTAAGCAATGATATCACAATGAAACATGCCAATCTGAAAATTATATTCCTGACACAGAGTCGGAAAGAATTGTGAAAAAAATACTTAATTCAGAGCTCTAGATAATGGACTTGTTTTTCATGTTCTTAAATCCTTATTTGACATTCAAACCCTATGTTGTGTGTACTCAAAATAATCGTCTCAGTGAGACGATTATTTTGAGTACCTACAACATAGAATTTGGTAGAGTAATAAGAGAAATATTGTGGGGAAAAGACCTGTTCATTCCCTCTTATCTAGTCCTCTGCTAATTGCTCGTACTTTGAGACATTTCTCTTGTTTCCATTTTTCTTTTACAAACTGTGTTAGCTAGAAAATCGTCTAAAATTATGGAAAGGGTTAGTTTTTCCATTCTTGGTAGTTGTCTGTGATGAAATGAAAGTTGTTTACTTAGTCAATTTTGATGTGCAGAAACTGTAATTGCTTTCGGGCAAAAATACATTTGAGCATGAAAACTGATTACAGAAATGGTTTTTTACGTTTTAAAACCTGGTTACCTTCGTGATGCATTGGTACCTCAGTGACAAGCATTAGCCATTCCAAAGTAATATACGACGTTTGAAAACATTATGAGAAAAGGAGACATTACTCAAGACGAAGAATGTCTCCTCCTTTTAGCAACATTTTCAAGTAAACTCCAAATTTCATAACAAATCAGATTTTGTTGTTTTCATGTAGATGTTTACCAAGCAGAAAACACTAAAAGTATGATACAAAGTAAACTATTTGAGGAATTCATTGTTTGAGCCCGTGCATAAAAAATGTGCAGGTTGACTTTTGTAAACAGTACAGACCCAGATCAGTACGTGCATCCACATAGTCTGATCAAGATCAGTACCTGCATTCACAGAGTCTGATCAAGATCTACACTTTTCACATATTACTTACGCAAGCTTGTAATTAAATTCTGTTAACTAGTGTAGATTCAGATAATCTGAACCTTCACTGTTCAGAAATGAGCCGTCCCGCGAGAAAACCAACATTATGGCCTCTGCGTAATGTATCGACAAAGATCAGCCTGCACACTCCGCACAGGCTTACCCGGATAGACAATTTTCGCCTCCTCTGGATTTTCTGTTTCAGGGAATCATTACTCATTACGGAACATGTCGGTCCGGACCAGTCTGCGCGCAGTGTGCAGGCTGATCTGGGTCGATACATTACGCAAAGGCCATTATAGTAGTTTTCTCGCGGGACGGCTCAAATGGAAACTTTTCTCATGCATTGGCTCATTTCGAGTTTATATGAGAGGGTCACGCAATTCAACATGTTCGATATTTTTCTCCCCATTAGAGTGTTCCTTTTCACAATCATCGTCTTTCTTTACAAAAAGTTCTTCATAAACATGTTTTCTGAAATTAAACAGACACCTCTGGTCAAATTCCTCAGGCGGAGAGGTGCACATACTGACGAGCACAGATACAACAACGGTTATGACACAGCCTATACACGCGTATAGCATAAAGGAAATGGAATACACATGTTGTATAGCTGTCAAACCTTCGTTTGGATCAGGTGTGGGGTCAGGTAATGACATTATCGAACCATTATAAAAGTTAGGGTCATAACTACACGTTGCGTTCGAGGAGAATGTAGCATTGACACAACAGTCAGTCGGTGCTGGTGGGAGTGTTGGGGTAACTTTCAGAGTTTCCATCATGCTGCCGATGTTCAGCCAGAGAATACACGCCATTCCTACGACGGCACCGCTTACCAATCCTTTCGTTGTTGCCTTGCTGTAGAACATGGATACCAGGAACAGCGCACACGTCGGGCCGTCCGTACAACCCATGAGAGCGTATGTGACGTTTGTTATTGAACCTGGCAAAACTGCAATTAGGGCCGTAAAACCCATGGCTATCATCCCGTATAAAAACACAACAATTTTAGAGATTCTTGTGGCTTTTTCTTCTGATAAATTGGGATATTTCTCCCTAATAATATCGTCATAGGTCACCGCACCTAAACTGCTTAAACTGGAAGACAGTGTACTTAGAGCCGCACTTGACAAAGCAGCGATGAATAATCCCGACAGTCCGGGAACAGCAGAAAACAAGTCACTCACGGCGATAGGAATCAGTTGGTTAGAGTTGGCAATCCTTCCTGATTCGAGAGGATCGCATCCTTTACTGTAATAATAGGCATATATCGCAACGCCTTCAAAACAAACACAAAATGCGAGAATAGCATAAATGACTCCCGACAGAGCGTATAAGCGTCTCGCTGACGTAACCGTCGGTGTAGAGTTGATCCTTTGAATGCCAGGCTGTTGGAAACACGTGACCAAGAAATTCATAAAGCAGCCGATAGAAAGGCTCCAGAACTGATAGCGAAGCGTGGGATCTAGTCGAAAGTCGTTCATATCCATGCGAGAGGATGCGTAATTGAACACGTTGGACATTCCGCCAACTTCAATAGTTGCTTTTATGATAATGGCGCATACTCCCATTCCCATGATAAAGATCTGAAGAACGTCCGTCCAGATGACCGCTTTCATACCGCCAATAGACGTATAAATCGCCGTGACAACGGAATAAATGATGATGGTTCCCCAGTACGGGATCCCCATTAGAAACTCTAAGGCAACGCATGTTCCGAATATAACACTTCCGGAATAAAGAACGTAATAGAAAATTCCCATGGACATAACCAAATAACGCACTGTGTTGTCATTATATCGTAATTTGAAGTACCTGTTCGTACTCGTAAGTTTTAACGGATGGAATACCGGTACGATGACGAGTCCTGCAAATATGTAACTCGTACACGGTCCAAGCACGTAATACACATATTTAAATCCGTACACATAAACTTCTGGCGGGACTCCGATTATCAACAAAGATGATTGAAATGTTATCACTAGCGACAATGCCGTTGGTATCACGGCTAGTTTACGATTTCCCAGGAAATAATTGTCTACACTGTCTTTATTTCTGCTCCTCCATGCGAAATAAATTCCAATGAATAAGGAAAGTCCAAGTGTCCCGAAAAACACAACAAAGTCGAAAGTAGACAGTGTCTGTACCGATGCCATTTTTGTTCCGTATCCTACCTGTGGAAACAGTCAAATAACGTATACAAAGACATGCGAGGTGTAAAATAAGCCCGGCTAATACAGGCGCAGATCTAGGATTTTTCCTGGATAGGTACGTGCTAGAGGACCACGTGTCTACTACCACGTGTCTGTATAAAAGTATAACGTAATTAAAAAAAACAACAACAGATAAGCAGTTTGACAAACACTTCTTTTCTCTCATTGTTACCGATCTTGTGTTATGTATGTCAATAAGTACAAAAGCTGTATAAGCATCACACGTGCTATGTATATTTCTCTATGTTATTGTTACAAGTCATTGACTTCACTAAATGGAATACATGTCCCCCTGCCTTTAACCTATTTTGTTACCCGTTTGTTTTACGCATTATCAGCAGACGATTTTTGAAAATATTGTGACAAAAGGGAATTGCTCATAATTCATAAAAACATCATACTTTCAGACATGTTGGTTTATTGACCAAGGCAGAACAAAAATTACAAATTCTGATAATTATTGATATCAGTGTACTGAAACAATTCACTTAAGCGATCGTCTTGTTGGGTATTGTCTAGGAATCGACGTAAACCCTTTCCCACATACAACAAATCTGCAGCAGACGACTTTGAAAACATATCGGAACAAATTTGGAAACTCCCTTTAAATCAAAGTACACTAATCGAAAAGAGTTGAAAACATGAAGACAAAAGGAGAAATTGCTCGTTTTGAGCAATTTCTTCTTTTGTCGACATGTTTTCTAAAATGACGTCTGCTGCAGAGGCATCGGAAAGCGTCTATATGAGGGAAAGGGTTAAAGGTATCAAACTTCCTTCATAAGACTTTTTGTGTGTGCTAATAACAGGAAATTTCTATCTTTTAAACAATGCTATTTACACGATTCAATACTTATACTTTTATGATGATTCAAAATTTTGTTAATTTTTAATCCTAAATATTTCTATATAATTACTTCCTTTTTTCCATATTGTATGTTTAATTCCTTTCAAATCTTTCTTATTGTTCCTAATTAATCTTTCTCATTACGTCAGTTTGCATCTCAGGAAGTTGTCAATTACCTATGTTTTATTTTACAATCAATGCTAATTAAATTATTACCTTTAGGAATAAACATGTCTAAAGCCTTTGATGTCATAAGAGTGAGTTCACACCTTTGCTCAAAAACCATTCATGTAACTATTGTTTATGGCCAATGGCACGTGTAGTTGCCGAATGCCTAATACAATTGAGTTGAGTTGAGGATATCAAATGCAGACTCAAACTTCAAAAGTACTGCTCGCCAAATGGCATTAATACCGAGCGCGAGGGTAAACAACGTCCTCAAACCTCAAAAGTCTGTTGTTCCAACATACGTATAATTGCTGTCAGTTATCGATAACTATCTAATTGCTGTTTGTGTCTAATCTTTAGATAACCAAAGTATCTTGACTTACTTGAGTACAAGTGACTATTTAATATTTGTGTAACAAATGTTAATATTACTAATGAATGATGTAGAAATAAATTTGTTAAAGCATTCTTTTTGTGTTGCGCAATCACTGACTACCACACATATCTTTGCGACTTAAAACCTTAGTTTATAGAGATTATGATTTTGGTTTTTCTTAGTAAATGTTAAAGCCGTCTGCAGTAGATTTGTTGTATGTGAGAATGCGTTAATTTGTGTATTTGTACAAAACATATTCAGTATTCAGTAGAAGAATACATATAATATGAATAAATATTGTTAGGTAACTATCGTAGAGGTGATTTGCAGGATGCGAATCTCAAAATTGTTTACGCAGAACAAATTACAAGAGCTCCCATCCTCGTTTACATTATTATTTTCTCGGTGTGTGCACACAGCGGACATTAACAAAAACTCAATTTGCATTAGCATAAATAATCAAAGGTAAATGTCCTGTTTTTTTGACAAGAATAGGTGGGGAGGGTTTGCTGCGGATCGCTGAACATCCTGTGTAAAGGTAGGATTTAACCCTTTCCCACGGCAACAGAACTGCAGCAGACGACTTCGAAAACATACTCGAAACAAACTGGAAACTCCCTTTAAATGAAAGAACAATAAGTTGAAAACAAGGTGACAAAAGGAAAAATTACCCTTTTATTTGTAAAATAAAATAAAAAATATATTGACGTGTTTTCTCCTTAAAATTATCATCATTCTAATCGTTAGTATTTAGAATGTTCTAAATATTGAGAATTTAGAAATCCTAACTACATGTAGCTTAATCAAATGATTTATAAAATATGATACATTTTACTTTGAAATTGGACCAAGAGAATTATGGAAAAAAGGGATTTCAAATCTTACATCCTCAAGATCGTCTCTACCATGCTGGATCCGTTTGATGTCTAACTGCTCGTTCTATAAACCCGTTCCCTTTTGTTACAGAATACGTTGAAGTAGAAAACATTAGTCACAGCGAGCAGTTATGAGTCCCTTCACGCACACTTTGTTACATTGTACTTTTTCATGTGTCCAGGTTTTCTGATTTTTTTAAAAGAAATACATTGGATTCAAGATTCAAATTCTTTAATTCATTAGGTAAACATAAATGATTCGTGTTACATAATAAGTTATATGTCTACATTTATGAAATAATCGTGACATCATTTCAGCATGTCAAACTTGTGAAAGCGGTCACTTGTGATCAGCGGTCAACGGTGTTAAACTGTCACTGTAAACTAGCAGACGGCGTTGAAAACATACCCGAAACAAATTAGAAACTCCCTTTAATTGAAAGTACAATCATTAAATAGAGTTGAAAACAATGTGACAACAGGATAAATTGGTCTTTTTGTCGATATATTTTAAAAAAGCCGTCTGCTGCAGATGCGTCTGAAAGCGTCTATATGAGGTAAAGGGTTAACGGAAGCAACCGTAATATCTAAGTATGATCGATATGAATTCTGCATGCGAGGCTATAACCACCGATTGTCCACGTCAAAATCCGTCTTATCAAAATATTGATATCTTGTGAATAACAAAATGATCGCGTTTAGCAAACCCGACCGCCTTGGTGGTGTAGTAGAAGAGCGCACGTCTCGAGTGCGAGAGGTTAGGGTTCGATCACCAGTAGTCCTGGTGAATTACAAAAGAAACGCCATGATACAACTGAACAGTTGTTGAAAGTGGCGTAAAGCGCAATCCAATCAAACAAACTTTCACATCTTCTGTGTACGATCACAACTCAGGCCTGTTCTGCAGACTCAGCATGTTGTGTCAGACCAGATTTTATACATATTGAGAGTACAAGCTGGAAAAAATGGAAAATCTCCATAATTGAATGGATAACCTATGACAAAAAATGGAAAACATTGTGGCAAAAGGAGAAATTGCACGTTTTGTGCAATTTCTTCTTTTGTCATTATGTTTTCAAAAAAATTCTTTGTACGATCACAACTCAGTTTGTCAACATATACGAAAGCTTGAAAAGGTCTTTGCGACCCTCAAATATAAAAAAAATGGAAAATCTCCATAATTGAATGGATAACCTATGACAAAAAGTGGAAAACATTGTGGCAAAAGGAGAAATTGCACGTTTTGTGCAATTTCTTCTTTTGTCATTATGTTTTCCAAAAAAATTCTTTGTACGATCACAACTCAGTTTGTCAACATATACGAAAGCTAATTTCGTTCAAGTGTTCTTTCTAGAGCCTGTTTCGATGCACCAAAACACACTTTGCTTGTCTTTGTCCCATGAAACACTTAATGCATACATGTGTTAGTAATCAAGTATGGCTCCCTTGACGCACACTTTGTTATGTTGAACTTCCATTTGCTCTTGCTATTGATATTTTCCACGGCATGTTCTAAAACCTGGCCTGGCCTGTTCTGCTGTCTCAGCATGTTGTGTCAGACCAGGCCAGATTTTATACATATTGAGAGTACAAGCTCTGCATATACTTAAACACAATGATAGACCTTTATTTAGAAATAAAACTGCATGATTAATATAATGATTTTTTTCTGAGTTTTATTTAGATAACAAAAGGTATATTTAAGTGCACAGATCTGGGTTTACAAATTGATTTTTAAAAGCAATGGCTTCAGACTGAAGTAATACATACATATATATTTTTATTTGTGATGATTTTTATGTTTTGTCTTTATTTTAGATGTAGAAATTCCATCTTACGGTTCATTTAGGACTGTTCCCTAGCACTGTTTGGTCACAGGGTTCCATTCTGGCATTTAAAAAGATCATCACTTTACCAAAATTAATTTAACCATTTTGTTTTGACAACAGTGTGATATTTTGATAGGGATATGACAAACAAGTGAAAGCGGCGGATTCCACAGGGGTCGTCAAATAACAGACCATATAATTCTGACAACAGCTCTTGCCAACCCCATGCATAGCGAATGTTATATGTGGCAGTGTTGAAAAAATGTACTACCGTTTGTTATGTAGCTATGAATTGTATTTACATTTTATAACAGTGAAGTTTAATTAAAAATCTGATGACCATTTAAATGACTGAGAGTTTAAATTAATTGTTTTCGTATGTCTTTTACCGTTACCTATACAATTTGACGGTAACTTAAACTATCATTCAGAACCATGCAAGTGAGCATTTAATTGTCTTCAGATTTAAATCAGGTGTATTAAGACATACATGATATATATTATTTACAACGTTGTCAATAAAATATTCATAATATCCTTTTTTATACAAATCATCCTTAGCATTGGTAGATATATATTCAATTGCTAGTTTATTTGTATTGCATCTTTTTAAAACTATTTGTATTTTACTGATTCAATCAAACTAAACTAAATCTACTGACATATTTTCTGATTATGAATAAAATCTGGCCTGGCCCGACATAAAATGCTGAGTCAGGAGACCAGGCCAGGTTTTAGAACATGCCCTTTTCCACAATATATTAGGAAATGATCTGCTGATAAGGTTCCAAATGTCGTCTGCATAAAGGATACGTCACATGGTCGCTTGTAAAACCGGTAAATAGTTTGAGAATGTATCTCCCTTGTATATAAGTATTCTTATAAAACAACAGTATATTTGAAGAATATATGCACTCCAGATGGAACAAATTAATATTTGCATTTTGAAAATGGGACACAATGATTTAATCAGCAATTAAAGAAATGCCCCTTGATTGAACTGTCACATATCCGTCCAAGCGTCCTGACAGTTGGTCCCAGCTCATTGGTTCTCACATACAGACCCCTTTTGACGCCTCTGCAGCAGGCGAGTTTTGAAAACATTGTGGCAAAAGGAGAAATTGCTCATGATGAGAAGTTTCTTCTTTTGTCACAATGTGTTCAACTCTTTTTAGTTATTATACTTTAATTTAAAGATAGTTCATTATAAATATTTCAAGTATAGAGATGTTTCAAGTTTATGCCTAGATTTTGTCAAAGTCGTCTGCCGCAGATTTATTGTATGTGGAAAATGGTAAAACTATTATCCAAGTATGAAAACTGTCGAATAATACAAACGAAAATTGGTTTCAACCTACTGCACCGTGAATGTCATTCCTCTATGCAAACAAAAAATACGTTGCCTTCTACGTCTATGTGCTTATGAGGTCTTACCCCCACGCAGAGTCCACACTGTTGGTTTTCTCGCTTTACAGCTCATACTAATATGATTAACGGGACTGTGCTCTTACAAAAGAACTTACCATGGACATTTAACCCATACACGTGTCCCTATTTAACCCATTCAACGCGTGAATGCGATTTGCATGTCCCTCGCAAAAAGTGTAGGCCAAGATCAACCTTCATATATATGCAGTCTATTAAGCCTATCTTGATTTACTTAAACTACGAACGATTATTACGCGATCTTTTGATGCATACTATTGTAATTGGATGTATTCAAACTGTGTGAGTGTACAATTTGCCTGTATCACTACCACCTGTTTCTCTGGATGTTGACCTTTCTGTTGAGAATGTGTATTTAACCTTCCCGACTTGCAAACGCATTTTGCACATCTGCAGCAGACGACTTTTGAACACATTGTGGTAAAATGTTATTTGCTTGTCATGTTGTAGTTTCGTAACAATCATAACGAAATTGTATTATGGTGAAAGAAAACACTGTTAGATAACATATGTTACGTGTTGACAGTCAAACGGTTTGCGTCACTTCCTGTCGCAATTTCTAAAACGTAACAAACCCAATGTTTTGAACGTCGTTTAAAACTAAGTCTTTTAAAACTGTATTATGTTGAAAGTAAACACTGTTTATTTATCATAGCTCAAATGCTCAACGTGTTGACAATCAACGTGTGTTTGCGTCACTTCCTGTCGCAATGTTTAAACCTTATACTCCCGTTAAAACTTATCATGCTGAGATTTGTGATTTGCCTTATCGAAAGTTATCCAGTATCTTTTCTCCAAAATACCTTATTAGCTGACAGATACGCTTAACCATTTCCCTCATATAGACGCTTTCTGACGCCTCTGCAGCAGACGGCTTTTTGAAAACATAATGACAAAAGAAGAAATTGCCCAAAACGTGCAATTTCTCCTTTTGCCACAATGTTTTCCAGTTTTTGTCATAGGTTATCCATTCAATTATGGAGATTTTCTATGTTTTGACAAAATACGTTCAAAGTCGACTGCTGCAGAATTGTCGTATGAGGGAAAGGGTTAAGCATAAAGAGAAGATATTCGACGTCAATTCTTCATAGAAAGAGCAAGGTTCGTTAGTGTTTAGTATTCTCAAAAATGTGATTAAACAAAATCGATGGTAATGATAAAATAATTGTTGGATTAAGTGAAAGAAATTTAAAAAAACACACAAGAGTTTGCATTCTTTTTTTATTGAGCATTACTATTAATAGAAGCATGGTGGAATATTTCTATTGCATCATATACGAATATTGGAAAATTCCTTTATCGGTAGCTAGGCATTCCGACAATCTAATCATTAAATCTTTTATGTTCACGGAATAACTATCATGTCATTAATAGAACATATTTATTGACGTTATGATCATAAAAACGTTGATGCTATCTACATAACAACTTATATTATATAAACCTGATAATGATTGTGTTTGTATATTCGGATTCTGTATGAACCCTTACCCACATACAGATGTTTTCTGACGCTTCTGCAAGCAGACGACATTTGAAAACATTCTGGCGAAAGAAACAAGAGGGCCATGATGGCCCTGGATCGCTCACCTGATTTCTTTTCTCACTTTAGCTATAGAAGCCCCGCCCCCTGGCGGCCATGTTTTTCAACCAATCAACATGGCTTGGAGGAATCTGATAGA
>JASEVX010001334.1:0-18138 GCA_031761405.1 Serripes groenlandicus | reverse complement strand
AAAAAAGGCACTACATTGGTTTTTATATACACACAAATATATGAAGGTTGAAAACAATGTTTCAAAAGGAGAAATATCATAATGAGCAACTTCACTGTTTGCAACAATGTGGACTCTGCGATAAGTATCGACCCGGTTTAGCCTATGCATGCCGCGTAGGCTTACACGGATATATACTTTTCGCCCTCTATTGGATTTTCTGTTTCAGGAATCATTACTCTATACCTATATCCCCCTGAGACGGAATGTGTCGGACGGATCAGTCACACTGTTTTTAAACTCTTTTCAATAACTATACTTTCATTTAAGAGAAAGTAGTGTATATATGTTTGCATATAAAGTCCTTTGCTATGCTATATGTTGTAATTGGGAAAGGGTTTAAGTTGTATAGAGGTGTAACTCTCGTCGTTTTGTAGTATTAACTTCCGTCGTTTTGTAGTATTAACTCTCATCGTTTGGTAGTATTAACTCTTGTCGTTTGGTTGCGAGGATAGCACCTGAACTAATGTACTAGTGTTATATAATACATGACACTAACATGTAGTACTGGTATTCTGTCCGAGAATCTCCGTTATATTCCATCAAGTGATTGCATTGTCAGATGGCTTTTCAAAAGAAGTCAAACGTACAATATGCAAATGTAGGCATCGCAAATAAAGATAGATGCTTAAAAGATGTTCGCTGCTAGAGATACCGGTGATCGCTAACAGTCTCTATAAGTATAGCAACTGTTGAAAAACGCCTCTCAAACCGAGTTAAATAATACAACAAGACGCTTGTTTACAGCCGCGGCGCGATTCATAGGTTTAAATGAACACCGGACCGTATCGAATAGCATTCAGAAAACCCCCCACATCTACTCGCGTAGCAATCTGTAGAACTAACCACACATGTAAAAGTGGTTTGAAGGTTGAAATTATTTACTGAGGGTTTTCTGATTTATTGTGTTGCTTATTTTACAGGACGATGGACGGTTCAGCAATAACTTGGATTTGTTTAATTTGCATTCTAGGTAAGTTGTATACGTTTTATAAACAACGTGTAAAGTGCATGTCATTTCTCTCTGCCCCGAGGCAAATTGTGACAGTGAAGGTTTTGTGTGGACGATAAAGTACAAACCGTGTTGTTATTTGTAATCAACATGCTATGTGGTAAACGAGTTAACATCTATAACATGTACAAAACGCTGATTCGTGGTTTTTTTTTATTGGGGTTTTACGCCGCTTTCAACATTATTTCAGTTATATCACGGCGACAGTTCACTTATTCATGATCCCTCGGTAAACAAACCAGTTCTAGTAATAGAAAATGGGCACTCCACCGTGACCGTAGTGCTGCGACTGGGGATCGAACCCGGGACATCCGGTTTGAAATCCCCGACGCTAACCGAACACAGCAAATTATTTTTCATGACGAGGAATTGCTAAGTTATTAACAAGGATTATAATTGTTGTTCACCTTCCATGCTTATAATATACTTTATTATACAAAATATTTTAATTGCTATCATGTACATACAGGTACAAATTGTTACAGTTACAAAACTATATAACTGCAAATGTTTTGTAAGATTCAACACAGCTAACCAACTCTCATATTGAGATGCAAATTACCCTTTCCTACATACGACAACTCTGCTTCACTATGACTTAGAAACTATCTTAGGCAAAGCATGAAAACTCGATATAAATGAAGGGAGAATTACAAATGACACACAGATAAAAAGAAACATTGTTGCAAAAAGAGAAATATCTGCTTATCTGCTTAGCATGCTACATATCGAGAGCTTAGCGTGAAACTAACTAAACACCTATTTCGAAAACCTTGGTTTAGGGGGCAATTTTGACCCTTTTTGTAAACAATGCAAATTTAGATGCCATTGCTCAGAACGAGCAATGGCACCTAAATTTCCATTGTTTACCAAGAAAAATGATTTAACGCTTATAAAGACTTTATGGCGAGGTGATAAACCTTGGTAAAAAAAATACCAATTTTAGTTACAACCCTTTCACTCCAAGCCCTCGATATGTCTTAGTCGCCGTAAAATGCGTCTGCACGATGGGAAGTGTTTAACCTGTTTGCATTTAAGCTATCTTGACTCAGATTGATTAACCCCGGGTCATTGAATAATTAACCCTTTACTTCTAAAAATTCAACCCTTTCCCACATGCAAACCATTTTGATGCAGCTCCAGTCGACTCATAGTGAGCATCTTCTTACCACAATGATTACAACTTTATACAGTATACTTATATTTATGTAGGGTTTGCATAGTACAGCTTAGATATATTCAAAGTCCACTACCACGTCTTCGCTGTGAAATAATGAGAGCGAACGTTTTTGCAGCGTGAGACCAGGGTTGGTAAACTGATGCATGCGCTTAGCCGCGATCAATTAATTTTCACAGTGCACATTAACAATTTTTACATGTGCGTCTATTGACACTTTGTTGAATTGTCAGGGTGCACATTAACGTTTTTACATGTGCGTCTATTGACACTTTGTTGAATTGTCACGGTGCTCATTAACATGTTTACATGTGCGTCTATTGACACGTTGTTGAATTGTCACAGTGCATATTAACGTTTTTACATGTGCGTCTATTGACACTTTGCTGAATTGTCACGGTGCACATTAACATGTTTACATGTGCGTCTATTGACACTTTGTTGAATTCTAACAGTGCTCATTAACGTTTTTACATGTGCGTCTATTGACACTTTGTTGAATTGTCACAGTGCACATTAACGTTTTTACATGCGCGTCTATTGACACTTTGTTGAATTGTCACAGTGCTCATTAACGTTTTTACATGTGCGTCTATTGACACTTTGTTGAATTCTAACAGTGCTCATTAATGTTTTTACATGTGCGTCTATTGACACTTTGTTGAATTCTAACAGTGCTCATTAACGTTTTTACATGTGCGTCTATTGTCACTTTGTTGAATTCTAACAGTGCTCATTAACGTTTTTACATGTGCGTCTATTGACACTTTGTTGAATTCTAACAGTGCTCATTAACGTTTTTACATGTGCGTCTATTGACACTTTGTTGAATTGTCACAGTGCACATTAACATTTTACATGTGCGTCTATTGACACGTTGTTGAATTGTCACAGTGCACATTAACATTTTACATGTGCGTCTATTGACACTTAGTTGAATTCTAACAGTGCTCATTAACGTTTTTACATGTGCGTCTATTGACACTTTGTTGAATTCTAACAGTGCTCATTAACGTTTTTACATATGCGTCTATTGACACTTTGTTGAATTCTAACAGTGCTCATTAACGTTTTTACATGTGCGTCTATTGACACTTTGTTGAATTCTAACAGTGCTCATTAACATTTTTACATGTGCGTCTATTGACACTTTGTTGAATTCTAACAGTGCTCATTAACGTTTTTACATGTGCGTCTATTGACACTTTGTTGAATTCTAACAGTGCTCATTAACGTTTTTACATGTGCGTCTATTGACACTTTGTTGAATTGTCACAGTGCACATTAACATTTTACATGTGCGTCTATTGACACTTTGTTGAATTCTAACAGTGCTCATTAACGTTTTTACATGTGCGTCTATTGACACTTTGTTGAATTCTAACAGTGCACATTAACGTTTTTACATGTGCGTCTATTGACACTTTGTTGAATTGTCACAGTGCACATTAACATTTTACATGTGCGTCTATTGACACTTTGTTGAATTCTAACAGTGCTCATTAACGTTTTTACATGTGCGTCTATTGACACTTTGTTGAATTCTAACAGTGCACATTAACGTTTTTACATGTGCGTCTATTGACACTTTGTTGAATTCTAACAGTGCTCATTAACGTTTTTACATGTGCGTCTATTGACACTTTGTTGAATTGTCACAGTGCACATTAACATTTTACATGTGCGTCTATTGACACTTTGTTGAATTCTAACAGTGCTCATTAACGTTTTTACATGTGCGTCTATTGACACTTTGTTGAATTCTAACAGTGCACATTAACGTTTTTACATGTGCGTCTATTGACACTTTGTTGAATTCTAACAGTGCTCATTAACGTTTTTACATGTGCGTCTATTGACACTTTGTTGAATTCTAACAGTGCTCATTAACGTTTTTACATGTGCGTCTATTGACACTTTGTTGAATTGTCACAGTGCACATTAACGTGTTTACATGTGCGTCTATTGACACTTTGTTGAATTCTAACAGTGCATATTAACGTTTTACATGTGCGTCTATTGACACTTTGTTGAATTGTCACAGTGCACATTAACGTTTTTACATGTGCGTCTTTTGACACTTTGTTGAATTTTCACAGTGCACATTAACTATTTTTACATGTGCGTCTATTGACACTTTGTTGAATTGTCACAGTGCATATTAACGTTTTACATGTGCGTCTATTGACACTTTGTTGAATTGTCACAGTGCATATTAACGTTTTACATGTGCGTCTATTGACACTTTGTTGAATTGTCACAGTGCATATTAACGTTTTACATGTGCGTCTATTGACACTTTGTTGAATTGTCACAGTGCACATTAACGTTTTACATGTGCGTCTATTGACACTTTGTTGAATTATCACAGTGCATATTAACGTTTTACATGTGCGTCTATTGACACTTTGTTGAATTGTCACAGTGCACATAAACTATTTTTACATGTGCGTCTATTGACACTTTGTTGAATTGTCACAGTGCATATTAACGTTTTACATGTGCGTCTATTGACACTTTGTTGAATTGTCACAGTGCATATTAACGTTTTACATGTGCGTCTATTGACACGTTGTTGAATTGTCACAGTGCATATTAACGTTTTACATGTGCGTCTATTGACACTTTGTTGAATTGTCACAGTGCATATTAACGTTTTACATTTTACAAGAGAGTCTATTGACACTTTGTTGAATTAACTTGCAAAACAATATGACTTATTGTGTACATCATGACTCAGATCATATAAAGGGACTGAACACCATAATGGTCCAAAATCGTTATATTTTATACTTATTCTAATTCATCCAAAATACGTCTATATATATATGTTACGGAATGTTGTAGAAGGTCGTACAAGTCTTGTTTTTCATTATTTCATAAGAAATAAGCAGTTAAAAAAACGTCCGCTCCGTGTTTTCCCGTTTAAAAATAGTGGAATTTCCTCTTGCTCATTTGAATTTGTGGATTCAATTCGGCATTCTCTAACACTATCGACTCATTACATTTATGTATGCGTGAGTGTAAGAAACATCTGGGAAGGAGATTGTCAATTCGGTTGTAGTGATAACGTGATAAATATACAGCGATATTTTTAGATTTACTGGGTTACTAACCCAGTAGATTTTACAATGCAAAATAACGAAAAATCTCCGCAATATTAATAGTGTGCATATATTGTAGTACATCAGTCAGCAAATCTCAATGCCTTACATGCAAAAACATCAAGGTAATAGCAATTTTTAACAATTTCCTTTTTATTTTCGCTTTTTTATCATATGGGATTCAGTCCCTTTAACACTTGAATCGTATTAATATTATCAACCTGATCCTCTAGACCTCTCGTTGTTAATTAATCCTTTCCCGCATGCCTACGGATTTTGAAGCATGCGCAGTAAACGAGTTATGCAGTGATGGAAAAGGAGAAATTTCTCAAATTGAGCAATTTCGTCTTTTCCAACATTGTTTCTCACTAAAACTATATCTGCATATGCGTTGCGTTTCACGATAGTGTCAATAGTGTAGGAATCCGCCGTGGTCGAGTGGTTAGCGTCGGGGATTTGAAACCGGGTCAAAATTGAAAAGCCTAGTACTGATATACTGACTGACATAATGTTGAAAGCGGCCATTGAAAATCTAATTGGAACGTTTGACATATCACAATCGTCATCAGACACATAAACATATTTGTGTAAATCTCCTCCGTCATCCAAAAAATTACTTCTAAGGCCACATCTAGCATTTAAATCCCCAATAATTGGCTTGACGGTCATGGTGAAGTGCCCTTGGGCAAGGTACATATTCTAGCCTGATACTGGTTTGTTTACCCATGGATCATGAATAAGTGAACTGTCGCCGTGATATAACTGAACTAATGTTGAAAGCGGCGTAAAACTCCAATAAAACAAACACTAGTGTAGAGATTGGCATTCAAAAAGATGCCAGACTTCAATTACATTACATGGTAACATTAAATGATCATCTCGTTCGTGTACATGTCGCAGATAAAAGCGTTTGAACATGACAATCATTTGGCTATCATTATTTTTAATTATCTCTTCTATTTTTCCTACAATCACAATAGATAGTTTCCTACCATTTGTTCCCAGGGTCTACTCAGGTATGGAGTAGACCTACTGGTGCGTGAGAGCAGATGAAAACAAGATTAGGTAAAATGGTCGCCATGATATAACGAAACTATTATGGTGAAGGTCGTTAACTATAAACATCCAATCAACCTATAACAGTATCTATAATTGTGCAATTATTTATTGTTTTCACATTCTCGAAGTTATTCATCTATGCATGATTCTTGCCAATATATCTACGTTTAGGCGCAGTTCAATGCCAAAACACAGCATTCCAAAGTATAATTGACGACTTCTGGTCATGGCGCCTGCAGAATAACCCTGAATTTGCTAGCAATGTCGGTAACCATGAATACGACGACTTGCTAGAGGATTACAGTCTTGCTGCGTTTGAAACCAGAAAGGTAGGTTATGTCCATACATATATAAATGAGCAGTATCTTCTGGCGAAAGACTATATCGAGGGCTTGGCGTGAAACGGTTGTAACTAAAAAACTATTTTGAAACCCCTGATTTAGGGGCAATTTTGAACCCTTTGTAAACAATGCAAATTTAGGTGCCATTGCTCAGAACGAGCAATGGCACCTTAATTTCCATTGTTTACAAAGAAAAATGATTTAATGGTTATAAAGACTTTATGACGATGTGATTAACCTTGGTAATTAATACCCATTTTAGTTACAACTGTTTCACGCCCTCGATATATAACCCAATTCGTTTTACGATAATACAACTTCAGTCTTGAGGGGAAACACGACCCCTGGGCACATCTAAGTAAGATGTAACAGAGTTAACCCTTTCCCTCATACGACAATTCTGCAGCAGACGACTTTGAACTTATTTTGTCAAAACATAGAAAATCTCCATAGTTGAATGGATAACCTATGACAAAAAGTGGAAAACATTGTGGCAAAAGGAGAAATTGTACGTTTTGTGCAATTTCTTCTTTTGTCACTATGTTTTCAAAAAGCCGTCTGCTGCAGAGGCGTCAGAAAGCGTCTATATGAGGGAAAGGGTTAAGTGTTTATCCGACCAAATGTTGCACCGGTTTCTATGTACCTTTGTGTAAGTTCTACATACGAATTGAAGGATGCCTTACACGAGGATTAGATAACAGTGTAGTATTCTACAGCGCAAATTTCAGCAGCTGATCTCTTTAATGACTGAAAAAGCGTGTGAATGACATACATACGGGCTAGATGTACTAACAGCCGTTGCTTTAAAATCGCACATCGATGTATGAGGCTAGAAACTATTGGTAGCGAATATTGTTCATTAAGATAATACTGCACGAAGGAGCACGCTATCTTTATTTATACAGCTTCGGTATGTTCTTTATATTCGAGTATTGCGGCATACGTAAATATTATTTAAATCATTCCAACCTGCAGACGCAAGTTGACGCATCGGCAGCAGACGATGTTTTTGATAAAACGATACATTGCTCCTTTTGGCGAATCTTTTTCAGACAGACATTGAAAACGTCCTCTCGAGAATTCAAGCTATCAACAGAGGCAACCTAACGTCCAGTGAGAAAGTCACGTATGATGTCTTGAAAGACACGCTTGAATTTTGGATCGAATCTTATAGATGGAGATTGTAAGTTAGTGTTTTTAAATCATTAGCGGCAGTCGACTGCGGTCACATTTTGAGAAATGGATTGATTATATTTAAAAAAACAATTCTGCCACCTTAAGGAGAAATTACACAAATCGTTCCTTCATTGTCTTCAACTGTATGCAATAATAACACTAGCATACCAATGTTCCGTATGTTACAAAATATTCACCGGGTGAAATATTTATCAGATGTGTTAAATTAATACAATACAATACAATACATTGTTATTACATTCAGGCACCTATAGTAAATTACAAACAAGTATTTACAATTTATAAAACGAAATCCCTTTATGAGAAGCAAAGATATAATAAACTATGAATATTAAACAAATTTTCCGACAATAAACATAATGACTACAATAATACATAATAAATATAATGCGTGATTGTTTCCATGTAGACTGATGTAGTGCATGTATGCTTTAAAGTTAAACGTAGCCGAAAAGTAACGATTGTTCATTCTGCATTTCAGCTACGGACCTATGAACGGCATATCGTTTCTCGATGGTATTCAAACAAACCATGGGTCACGTGCTGGCCAGCTCAAATATGACACGGAGAAAGATTTCAGAAACTTTGCGGAGAGAATTTATAATTATGGACACCAGGTAAATCGTACTGAAGATCTGTTAAAGTAAACCAAGTCCTTTTGTAGCCTCTACTGCAGATAACGTTTACATTGTTTATAGTGTGTATGGCTTTTGACTTTACCCTTTTCTCACCTATAGAAGCATTTTGACGCATCTGCAGCAGACGACGTTTGAAAACATCGTGACAAAAGGAGAAATTGCTCAAAACTAGCAATTTCTCCTTTTGCCACAGTGTTAACAAACTTTTTCAGTAATTATACCTACAATTATAGAGATTTACCATATTTTTGTGTAGACATTTTCATCAGGGAAAGGGTTAAAGCAGACGGCGTTTTGAAAACATAGTGACAAAAGAAGAAATTGCACAGAACGTGCAATTTCTCCTTTTGTCACAATGTTTTCCATTCTTAGTCATAGGTTATCCATCTGACAAAATATGTTCAAAGTCGTCTGCTGCAGATTAGCTGTATATGGGAAAGTGTTAACTGTAGGGGATGAATACATTCTCTCTCGTCGTTTGAGAAATAGCTTTTACACAAACATTTGATATACCTCAAATTATATTTAAGCACTTGACTCTACACCGTTTCTTTCGCATACAATTATACATGTTTATTTTAACTTTTAAAATTTTATTTTTCTATCCCGAGATAGAAGATATTATGTTTGAACTTACGTATTATCGGGGGTGAAGGGATGGCTTTAGGGAGGGAGAGAGAGGGATAGAAATGTGACAGAGTTTGTTCAATTTATAATTATGTACATGTATATATATATATATATATATACTATTTCAGATCAATCAAACCATGGCCCGTATGGACAAAGCCATTGAGATGGGCACGACTCTCAACGCAGTTTCTATGGTAACACTTTTTTGTGATATTTGATATCATTTTGATAACTAATTTGATATTATTTTGATAACTAATTAGTTTTCAGATAACACTTCACTGACCATAGGATCTTTTGGAAAGATATGTTGATGGTTTTTACTCCTTTTCTTTTCTGAAGTATTTACCGCAGAAGAGTTTGGGCTATAATGCAGAAAGAAGAACGTGCTTCCAGTGCCCTTTTTCTCATGTAGTCAAAACTCTATGTACATTCAACTTGCATAGGTCACTGTCAATATCGCAACAGGTAAATGGTCAAAAACATTGCTAGAAAAGAAAATAAAAAAAAAAAAAAAAAAATACAATGTATTAATTCTGAAGATCTTTTTCTAATATTTCCATATATATACAGACTACAAATCGAGGGCTTGGCGTGAAACGGTTGTAACTAAAATTTGTATTTTTTTACCAAGGTTAATTACCTTGCCATAAAGTCTTTATAAGCGTTAACTAATTTTTCTTGGTAAACAATGGAAATTTAAGTGCCATTGCTCGTTTTGAGCAATGGCACCTAAATTTGCATTGTTTACAAAGGAGTCAATATTGCCCCTAAACCAGGGTTTTCAAAAATAGGTTTTTAGTTATAACCGTTTCACGCCAAGCCCTCGAAATTGTCTTTATATTTGATGACATTAGGGCGTGGCTAGGAACAACTCTATACGGGAATAGATAAGTTGATAGTTTTCAGCCTTCAACTAATTTATGCGAGTAATTAATGATACACGAGTATATATGAATAATGGATGAAATTGCTTACTCCAACGTAAATGTTCACCTCTACTTGATCCATGCTCCGGGAAAATAAACCGTATCGTGTGTATAAAGATTTGTAGATAAACATCTGCCAGTGCAGTTATGTAATTTGATACAAATGCATACAATCTGACAGTGCAGTAATGTAATTTGATACAAATGCATACAATCTGACAGGAGATACTACAAACTATCTGCTGTAGGTAACTAGGAAACACAATTAAATAACTTAATTTATTTTAAAAGCACCAAACAAGCAATCAATCCGTTAGTATCTGCCCTGCTCAACCGCACTAAAAAACACCATCTGGACCAGATTTAGATGAAAGGAACTGGTTGGCTTTTGTGATCGGTGTGGATATAGATCAGATTGTACATCAGTACATTCGGATCAAGATATGCTGTTCTCATTTAACTTACACAAGCTTGTTAGAAGATTCTGTCAACTTGTGTTGATTCTGACGTGCCGGAACAGGTATACAAACTGATCCTAACTCTTCAGAAATGCCAACTTGACCTTTTTACCTGGGACGGAATGTTAAAAAATCCCCGACGCTAACCATACGTTCAGTTATATCAGGGACGTAGTTATCTATATTTATTATTTATTGGAGTTTTACGCCACTTTCAACAATATTTCAGTTATAACTCGACAGTTCACTTATTCATGATCCCTGGGTAAACAAACCAGTTCTAGGCTAGAAAATGTGCCTTGCCCACGGGCACTCCACCATGACCGTAGTGCCGCGACTGGGGATCGAACCCGGGACACCCGGTTTCTAAATCCCCGACGCTAACCACTCGACCACAGCGTATTCCTCGTAGTTATCTACGTCCCTGGTTATAAGTCAATTTTCAGTCTGTATATATACGTGCAGTATAATCTTGTTTCGTCGCACTATTCTGTGTATACATAAGAGCCGTTCCACGAGAAAACCAACATTATGGACTCTGCGTATTATATCGACCCAGATCATCATTCGTATTCCGCGCAGGCTAATCCGGGCTGTCACATTGCGTCTCATGGGGGGATAGAGGTATAGAGTAATGATTCCTGACACAGAAAATCAACAGGAGGCGAAAAGTGTCTGTCCAGGTTAGCCTGCGCGGCATGTTTAGGCTAATCCGGGTCGATACTTTACGCAGAGTCCACAATGTTGGTTTTCTCGTGGAACGGCTCGTATAAATACCATCCCCGACCCCATATTAGCATAAACACACTCACAATATCAAGTAGATAGATTCACCTAGATAAAGATCAATTTATTTAGAGTTATTTTGGAAGGCTGAAAAAGACAGAATATTTAATTTTAAATGGTTAATTTGAAAAATGGGCCTCTTGTTCAATTTTATACCGAGTATTGCATCGCGCACAAGTACGTTTTTGTAAATCCCCACATGGCTTAAATTGAACCATTTCTCACTTGCAGACGCATTTTGACGCTTCTACAGCATACGATTTTAGGAAACGTTGTAGCAAAATGAGAAATTTCTCCTTTTGCTACAATCTTTTAAACTATATCCGAATAAAGTTGTATTTATAGAGATTGTCCATTAAGTATATGCGTTCTGCTGCAAATTTGTTGTACGTGGAAAAGTGGAGCATATTTAGAATTAACATCTATAGAGATGGGTTTCTATCCGAATCCGATTTCAGTTAAAGCCTACTTGCATAGTTATACTATTAATGTATTGTAATTTGTTTGTGCATATTGATAGTCCTGTTTTCGAACGGAGGGAGGGAAATGTGATTCTTCGTTTGTCACGTGATTTGTTTGTGATTGGTCACGTGACTGATACGTTAGTGAGAACTATATATTTGTTATTCGACCTTTTTACTTATTCCACGTGCAAAATATAAATAACCAGTCTGTTATTACGATTTTTCTAAATTTATTTTATGCAAACACTAGTATCCACTTGTTGTACAAAATACATCTCCATGAAAGTCTAATATATTTTCCGTCTATCGTATATGTAAGTTTATGTTGTTTTATTCCCATTTTTACATGTATATTTACGTAGTTTTATTCTCATATTTACATAAATATAAATATTTCAGTCTCGGGTTCCCGGTCAGTTAGATATAATGCTTGCATACAAGAACAATGAGACCTACTTCAGCTTTTACGCGCCTTTTCGAGATGGTGGTATAATGGATGAACTGGTCGCGAACAACAACATGTCAGCACAAAACAGGTACAGAGTTCTCGCGACGGTTCCATTAAGTTTCCCTCGAGTTATCGACGTGTTCGAGTTATCGATGTGTTTAGTCCTTTTTTAGGTTTTTGTTGGTCACCAAAGTTATATTGAAATAAGAAGGAGCTAAACATTATTCTGCTTTATTTAGGTATTTTAAAACATCCGATCGCTTCATTTCAAACGGTTCAAGATGCAGAAATTTTTTCTCTTTCATTTGCAATAATTTAAATAAATATTTTTGAAATACTGTTTGGTCATTATCTGACGGTTAGGCACGGCACTGATAATCGATAATCTATTGATAAATGATAAGCCGTTACCTATCCCTGTATATATTGTCCTTGTAATAATGTATAAGTAATGTAAGACTACTTGCCTGGCTATCAACCTTTTATTATCGGCATATAATTGCACTTGGCCATTTACAGCCAAACTTTAAAAGCAAAGACAAAATTATAATCATAGAGAATTACAGAACAAGTATAAATTAACAAATACATATGACATATATCTTATCTACGCTCCTGTAATAATGTTTAAGAAATGAAAGGCCACTTGACTGGTATCAACCTTTTACTATAAAATATGGTTACTTCTGATAATTTGAAGTTGTTGGAAGATAAATGGACGTATAAATTGCAGTCTGTCTTTTAAAATGCCGAATATAGATATAAAAATAATCCTTAATCACTGCAAAACATTTGTTCTCTTTGTATACGCGCATTGGAAGTTACAGAAAATACAGCAGTACTAATTTTCGTCAAAGCCTTAAATAATAAAATATAAAAATGTTCACTCTTCGAGAATAAATCGAGACTGAGAACATAATAAAAGAGAATTTGTTATGATCCCAATAGATTACTCTAGCTTATCTGATCTTATAAAACCAAGCGGACAGAGACAGATGACTCGTAAATTAGCTTATATAAATGCCAGTATTGCTCGGAGATAGAAATCGCTCGATAGCCTGATTAGCTCCAAAGTTGGCAATGTATCAGTCAAAGAACATTTCAGTAAACTGGCAATTTTTCTCTTATATATGTTTTTTGACTTATGCTTTGCTATTGATTAATTAATTGTTAACTGTATCTTATCTTGTAATAACGTACCTGATTAGTCTATTTATTGAGTGGAGTTGAACACCGTTTTGAACCGCGGACAGTTCACATTACGTTTTATTGCCGGCTTTCTCATACCAGTACTTCACGCAACATTCTTACCAGGCTGCCATCTCACATAGAACAGGTTTTGTGTTTAAATACCCACTTGGACCGACTTCTTTCCGTTGATTGACAAAACTCACTGTTATAAGCGTCATTCGTCTTCCACCAATAGGCTAAAGAAAATATATGTGAAAAGATAACCAACTACCTGGGAATTAGTTGGGTGGTGTACTAGTGTGCTGGTATGAGGAAACCAGTACACACATGGGTATGTGAACTGGCCGCCGCGATATAACGGAAATAACGTTGAACTAACGTTGAAATGTAGATTATCCCTGCACTAATACTTCTTCCTGGATATGTCATTAAGCGAAATGTGACATTTAACTGATTCCGTAAATCTACGTACATGAACGGTTTATGATCGGTAGAATCGAACTACCAGTTTTCGAATTAAATAGTGTATGTAACATATCCAGGTATCCATGGCCCTGTTTTTATCGCATGCAATACTCCATATATTTCAGAACTGAGATTCGTCAGAAAGCTGTTGCCGGGATCACATATTTCCTTAGCCAGATAGAACGACTGAAGACATACGTAGAAGATGTAAGTTGTAACAGAAAATGAGCCGGGAAACAGTGAAATAATCATCTTGTTAAAACTAGGATGAACTCATACATTCATACAGTCAGTCAGAACTCTAAATAAATGCAGGCTTTCATGCTCTTAACATTTTACAACATATAGACGCTTTCTGGCGACTCTGCGGAAAATGTCTCCTATTACCAGAATGCTTTCAAATCTATTCAATAATTCAACTATTTTCTTTCATGCTTACCTATAAATTATAGGAATTTCTCTGTATATTATAATCCGATATAACTTTTGCTTTACGGAACTACTTCTTTCTTCATGTTGTTGACAGAATATATGAAAATACTGAGTCTTAAAACGAGCAACGACTCGACTTAACAATACAATAAAGATAATCTGTGCACCTACATTTGTGATCACATATTGAATAGGCCCAGTAGGCCTTTATTCAATGGCGTGAATTAACAAAAGTCACTGTTTAATTAAAATAAGAATGATTATCTGACCCCAATGAATGTATATTGTTTCATGGCGCATCGACAGCTAAGGTCATTTAGCGCGCAATTAAATTTAATTATTCATGATCCCTGGGTAAACAAACCGGTACTAGGCTAGAAAATGTGCCTTGCCCATGGGCACTCCACCATGACCGTAGTGCCGCGACTGGGGATCGAACCCGGAACACCCGGTTTCGAAATCCCCGACGCTAACCACTCGACCACAGCGGATTCCTATCTGACCCCAATGTAACATTATTAAGGTGGCATAACACAGTTGAAAGCTGATTTCTTTCTGTTTCCTGGGACACTCCAACTTTTATTCTCTCATTATTTCTCATAATATCCATACTGGTTTGATAAAAAGAGTTTTCCTTCATCAAGGAGCGCCAGAATTGTAATAAAAATGACTGGGAGTCACACTCTCAGTCCATTTTATGGAAATAATTGGCCACAGAATAGTTCTGAAACAGGGTAAAAAAAATTGGACATAAAAATCAATTTGAGACCCTTTCTTCCAAAAATCACCCAACAAAAACGCAGGGGGTTAGTGTAAAATTGAAGAGCTGCTAATTCTCTCGCAATATGTGGATGCAGTTAGAAATACCACGTTTCCAGCTCCTTTTCAAGCAATTTTGGACGCGAAAGCTGGTATTCAAATTTACCTCTAAATTCACGCCTAGCTCTGCAACCAGTGTTGTCAAACCGGAAGGAGAAATGGGTTCAACTGAAAAATTCAATCCATGCTTAGAGCTTACTTCTCACATTTATAAACATCAAATTCAACCATTTACCAAAAAATGTACCCAAAACTTACTATTTGTCATTATTTCTATTTTTGACCCTTGCCAAAATCCGAATATCCCGAAATCTAGTGTTATGTGTCACCTAAATGCCAGATCTAAAAGAATGTACAAAGAATGAATATATAACTTTGTTGAGACTACTATCAAGGGAAACAACATATGATTGAAAGTACGTAAATTGGCGAGCTTTACTTCCCTTTAACAGTGTTATATGCACAAATCGACATGTTTTTCAAAACAATTGTGTCACGTCGAACGAAAATCGACCTTAGGAACTTTTGCTACTAGTGATGATGTAGACTGGCCTGCGTCTCCATTCCGTCTGATCAGTATCTTCACTGTCCGTCATTTATTCGTACAAGTATGAGACATGCCTTCGGAGAAGTTTAATCTCGCTCCACATTATTCGGTTTTCTATTATCTGTGTTTAGCAGAGATCCGTCCATAACTATGAAAAGAAATGTCAAAGTCAGGGATTGTGATATCGGTTGCTGGGCGTCAAAAATCGTCTGTATCAGGACAATGGGTAACGTAACATTTGTGTCACGTCGAACGAAAATCGACCTTAGGAACTTTTGCGACTAGTGATGATGTAGAATAGCTTGCGTCTCCATTCCGTCTGATCAGTAACGTCCCTGTTCGTCATTTATTCGTACACGTATGAGACATGCCTTCAGAGAACTGTTTTGGTAGAAAATGGACAATCAATACACTGCACTTGATCTTCGTTGTCATTCTGTTCAAATAAAAAATCCAACTTGTCTTTAAAGACCACACATGGGAAGTGAACACTCTGGTCTTTGTTCACAGGTAGTCATTTATTGCAGGATCATTTATACAGAAAATGAGTATTTGGGAAACTAAAAGGAATGGTCGCTATAGACAGGGAGTTGCTATTCCCAGGTGGTCTCTAGCACAGGTTCGACTGTACCTCAGAAAGCCAGTTGTTGTGCGAGGTGGCTTAGTGGTATTGAAATCATCTCAAGGAATGTAAAATTTGAAGTCGTATATGATATAGATTTGATCAACCCGGTACGAGCTTATGATATATCAGCGAAGTATTTATGTGATTTTAATGATATTTTAAGTTTTACCAGGATTTGATTTTTCTTTTACTGAAGAGGATTTTGAATCGGGGGAAGCTTTAATTTACATAAACCATGGCCGTTACGAACTAATATCATACTTGTAGACTTTATATTGTGTTATATATCGTGGGCTTGGCGTGAAACGGTTGTAACTAAAAACCTATTTTGAAAACCCTGGTTTAGAGGCAATTTCGACCCCTTTGTAAACAATGTAAATTTAGGTGCCATTGCTCAGAACGAGCATTGGCACCTAAATTTCCATTGTTTACCAAGAAAAATGTTTTAATGCTTATAAAGACTTTATGGCGAGGTGATTAACCTTGGTAAAAAATATACCAATTTTAGTTACAACCGTTTCACGCCAAGCCCTCGATATGTTCTCATTGGGCTGTCATGATACATGTACAATTCGATGACAAACATGAACGATACTGGGACACAGGTTAATCAATGTCTGTGCTGGTACCAAAGTTCCAAAGGGCGGTTTTCGAATGAGGTGTTCCGTTATTTCCAGACTTATATGCCCAATACTAGAGCCGATCTGGGCGTATTCAACCTTACCGACGGTGACATGTATTACAAGGCATGTCTGAAATGGCACCTGTCCGTGGATTTGACCCCAGACCAAATACATCAGACGGGACTGCAGGAGGTTGCGAGAATCCGGGGACTGATTGAAACGGTAATCGATTAAATTGGCCGATATTACAAAATGAAGTTCTTATTTATACTTCAAACTGTTATCTCCCTTTGACCATAAAGTCAGCTATTTGATATTATTTAAATAATATGATTTATTATGCGTGTGGTATGTAGGGAAATATCTGCACTTGTTCACATTGTCAACAGCGTGTAGCCTGACCGAACCCGATTGAATGTTCTTAAAGCTAACAGAAAAGTCTCTGTTCAGCCATTGCATGAGAGGATTCATATTTATATTCTTTTCAAATATACCTCATCTAAATATTCAAGATTTGTCAGCATTGAAAGCATCTGCTGAACAAATTATAACATCGGGAAATTAAGAAAATTACCTCGATCTTCAAAGTTAGAAACATTTGCCCATGATGCTTTCAACACATTGTCGTCGGATCTAAGAAAATAGTTACAATCTGTGATTCATAATTATATATTTTCATCACGTTTTTAAATTGTTTTGTGGAAATACTCAAGGAATCCGTCGTGGCCGAGTGGTTAGCTTCGGTGATTTGAAACCGGGCGTCCCGGGTTCGATCCCCAGTCGCTGCGCTGCGGTCATGGTGGAATGCTCCTGGACAAGACACATTTCCTTGCAGGGATCATGAATAAGTGAACTGTCGCCAAGATATAACTGAAATAATGTTGAAAACGGCGTAACCCATCCCCTACCCCCACCCCCACCCCCAAACAAAACAAACCAACAAATGGAAATACACATTTTTGAAGTAACGACATATACCAACGATCGTTCATGTATAAGTATGTGAACAACGTTCAGGATCGGGTTAATAATAACGAGTAATGTAATGAACTTAACTATTGTTTCACTGTAAGTTCGGTGCCACTTATAACGTAAACATAGACTAAATATATTATCTTATCTTATTGATAACGTTACTAGAAAAATGTTTT
>JASEVX010001333.1:0-18148 GCA_031761405.1 Serripes groenlandicus | reverse complement strand
CCAGTACGAAGTACAGGAGAGCTTATGTGTTACCCCCGGCGTCGGCGGCGTCGGCGGCGTCGGCGGTGGCGTAGACACCTAGGTTTAAGGTTTGGGTTTAAGGTTTGTGTTTAAGGTTTTCATTTGGGTTTTAAGGGTTTATACCTTTAGCAACCATTTGTCATCCATCTACGCACACCACTACACCCGTCCTGACCCTGGGTCAAGGTCAATGTCATTTCTACTTGGTTCTACTTGGTTCAGTTACAAGGTTTAAGGTTTGCGTTTAACGTTTAACATATCACTCTGCATTCACTATTATGACATTGATTGCTTTCATATTTAGTTTATACATTTACGAACTATTGGTCATCCATCTACGCACACCACTACACCCGTCCTGACCCTGGGTCAAGGTCAAGGTCATTTCTACTTGGTTCAGTTACAAGGTTTAAGGTTTGCGTTTAACGTTTAACCTGTCACTCTGCAGTCACTATTATGACATTGATTGGTTTCATATTTAGTTGTTACCCCCGGCGTCGGCGGCGTCGGCGGCGTCGGCGGTGGCGTAGACACCTAGGTTTAAGGTTTGGGTTTAAGGTTTGTGTTTAAGGTTTTCATTTGGGTTTTAAGGGTTTATACCTTTAGCAACCATTTGTCATCCATCTACGCACACCACTACACCCGTCCTGACCCTGGGTCAAGGTCAAGGTCATTTCTACTTGGTTCTACTTGGTTCAGTTACAAGGTTTAAGGTTTGCGTTCAACGTTTAACATATCACTCTGCATTCACTATTATGACATTGATTGCTTTCATATTTAGTTTATACATTTAGGAACTATTGGTCATCCATCTACGCACACCACTACACCCGTTCTGACCCTGGGTCAAGGTCAAGGTCATTTCTACTTGGTTCAGTTACAAGGTTTAAGGTTTGCGTTTAACGTTTAACATATCACTCTGCATTCACTATTATGACATTGATTGCTTTCATATTTAGTTTATACATTTAGGAACTATTGGTCCATCTACGCACCCCACTACACCCGTCCTGACCCTGGGTCAAGGTCAAGGTCATTTCTACTTGGTTCTGTTATATGGTTTAAGGTTTCTGTTTAACATATCACTCTGCATGCATTATTATGACATTGATTGCTTTCATATTTAATTTATACGTTTATGAACTATTGGTAATCAATCTACGCACACCACTACACACTTCCTGACCCTGTGTCAAGGTAAAGGTCATTTCTACTTGGTTCTGTTACAAGGTTTGAGGTTTGCGTTTAACGTTTAACATATCACTCTGCATTCACAATTATGACATTGATTGCTTTCATATTCAGTTTATACATTTAGGAACTATTGGTCATCCATCTACGCATACCACTACACCCGTCCTGACCCTGGGTCAAGGTCAAGGTCATTTCTACTTGGTTCAGTTACAAGATTTAAGGTTTGCGTTTAACGTTTAACATGTCACTCTGCAGTCACTATTATGACATTGATTGGTTTCATATTTAGTTTATACATTTACGAACTATTGGTCATCCATCTACGCACACCACTACACCCGTCCTGACCCTGGGTCAAGGTCAAGGTCATTTCTACTTGGTTCAGTTACAAGGTTTAAGGTTTGCGTTTAACGTTTAACATGTCACTCTGCAGTCACTATTATGACATTGATTGGTTTCATATTTAGTTTATACATTTACGAACTATTGGTCATCCATCTACGCACACCACTACACTCGTCCTGACCCTGGGGTCAAGGTCAATGTCAAGATCATCCTAGTTACACTTTGTTTTGAGGCAAAAAATATGGAATTCTGTGCCTTATATATATATAAAATATTTACTCTTGTGACTTTTCAATACCCTGCATATACATTTTTTTATGGAGAACAAATCTAAATACCACTTTATAAACAGCACCCCTAGGCGAGCTCCATTGTCATCTGACAATTCTTGTTAGTTAAATACGTAAAACAAAAATACATTTTCCAAACGTGTTGACCTCGATCTCCCAAAATAATTGTAAACATTTGTCTGCGCATGCGCGTCGATTTTTCCCTTAATATATTCTTAAAATCGCAAAATTTAGCACAATAACTTCGCATTTACTACGCTCTGGTATACTGATTGTGTTCAGTTGTGTGACTTCGGGTCGAAGTCAAGAGAAAAGAGGGAGAAATGTAACGGGAACGGGTATAAATATCACTTTTACAGCCTTGCTTTGGAAGTCGGTTTTTATAGCGACGTTGGTAGAGTGGTTGACCTTTTCGTAAAGTTAAGCAACGTTCATCGCGGTTAGTGCCTGGATGGGTGACTCGCGATGGCTTAACACCGGTACACATTAACCTATGGTTTTAATTTACATTTTAATTATAAAATGAAAGCGCCAATGGCACTGTAGTGGCGATCGTATAGGAGATCCTGCAAAGTAACAAGCAGTATCTCGGGTTAGGCCTTGCGATTTTCAATAATAGTGCACTCTGGTGCGGGTAAATATGAGAAAAGCTGCATCTTTTGACAATAGAATAATGTTAGATTGCAAGAATGATGTCTTGGTGATTTTTAAGTTACGTTCTAAAATTGGTCATGATGTGTTCAAAATTAGGCCATTCCAAATTTAAGAAAAATCTAGTTGGTACTCGATAGACTACCGTTTTAGCTCATTATAATGTTTGTCTTGGTTATTTGTAATCTAAATTGTTTGGGTTATCACATGTTCATCACCAGGTCGCTAGGCCATATTAAAATAAAATAGTTTGTACAATTTAGAAATGACTAAATTATCATAGAAAGGAGAGAAAACAGTATCCATGAGTTTTGTGTTTGTTTCAATGATATCCGATATTGAACAGGTCTGTTCATTAGTTCCTTCACATTGAGGGTTTTCTCCCTAGAAAAGTTAAACTGCTTTGAAAAATGTGAGAGCAAAAACAAACACAAAAAATGCTCATAAAGCACAATTTCTCTATCTGCCAAACTGTTCAATTGATACAAATATAGGCATATATGATACTGCTCGATCTCCAACTAAATTAGGTTACACTTTCAGTATTGATTGCTAATTGACTCTAGAACGTACATAGTGTATAACTTGTGAACACACTGACATCGTGTGTCCTTTAAACCTTTGTAAACCAGTCTTATGATCTAGACGCTTTCATATATTGCAACATCTACACAATAAAACGTTTATAATATTGAGATTTAAGAACTCTCGCGAGATATTTATAGAACCTTTTGGAATTTCCAGACGGCTTCTACTGCATCATTGAGGTGTTTTGAGTATCATGAGAGGTCTTTGCAAGGCAGATAGAACGCGCAATGATATTTATTATCTGCCCAAACATGAAGAAAGACATATTTTAACTCTATGTAGATATTATCTCGATACATCTCAAATCTTAGTTTCAATCCGGTACCAAAGTAGCACTGACATGATTAGCATTAATCGTGTCTCTGCATCACTGATGGAACTATATATTTGGAGGTTTAACGGATGTAGGTTAATTGGTTTGCAGTAGTGAATAAAAAGTCAACGGGCTGTTCAAAACTGAATATGTTTTCGTTGTTGATGTTTCTGTTAGCATTGTGGCGATTGTCAAACCAATCACCACAAAAACTACTCGCATACAAACTCGAACGAGAACCAGTCTAGTGACGAACTGCTACGGAAATATCCGAGAGCTGACGGTAAAATAGGGCGCATGCACGATCAAGACGATTAACACGGCGCATGCGCAAGCCCATTGCACCAGTGACAGTTTTTTCACAACCAATATATGCATTGGTGCTGAGGCAGTAATGTATGTAGACCGTGCTCCAGGAAAGATAAACCATCCATTAAGATATTATTACTCATGTAGATATGCGCGATGCACTAGGACCACCAACCTTTTAGTAATTATTACTAGTGTAGATATGAGCGGTGCTTTCCAAAAACCAACCTTAATGTAAGTATTACTCTTGTAGATAAATATGAGCAGTGCTCCAGGAAAACCAACCTTTAAGTAAGTATCTCTCTTGTAGATATGAGCGGTGCTCCAGGCAAACCAACCTTTAAGTAAGTATTTCTCTTGTAGATATGAGCGGTGCTCCAGGAAAACCAACCTTTAAGTAAGTATTTCTCTTGTACATAATGAGCGGTGCTCCAAGAAAACCAACCTTAATGTAATTATTACTTTTGTAGATGTGAGCGATGCACCAGAAACACCAACCTTTTTAGTAACAATTACTAGTGTAGATGTGAGCGATGCACCAGAAACACCAACCTTTTTAGGAATATTTACTAGTGTATATATGAGCGGTGCCCTGTGACAACCAACCTTAACGTAAGTTTTACTAGTTAAGCTGTGAGTGGTGCACCAAGAAAACCAACCTTTAGTAAGTATAACTCTTGTAGATATGAGCGGTGCTCTAAGAAAACCTTTATGTAATGATTACACTTATATATATGTGTGTGTGTGGTGCTCTGCTTATACCAACCTTTATGTAATGATTAAACTTGTAGATATGAGAGGTGCTCTGCTTATACCAACCTTTATGTAATGATTACACTTGTAGATATGAGCGGTGCTCTAGGAAAACCAACCTTAACGTGATTATAACACTTGTAGATATGAGCGGTGCTCTAGGAAAACAAACCTTTACGTAATGAGTACACTTGTAGTAGATATGAGCGGTGCTCTGCTTAAACCAACCTTTCATGTAATTATTACACGTGTAGATATGAGCGGTGCTCTGCTTAAACCAACCTTTATGTAATTATTACACTTGTAGATATGAGCAGTGCTCTGCTTAAACCAACCTTTATGTAATTATTATACTTGTAGATATGAGCGGTGCTCTGCTTAAACCAACCTTTGTGTAATTATTACACGTGTAGATATGAGCGGTGCTCTGCTTAAACCAACCTTTGTGTAATTATTACACTTGTAGATATGAGCGGTGCTCTGCTTAAACCAACCTTTATGTGATTATTACACTTGTAGATATGAGTGGTGCTCTGCTTAAACCAACCTTTATGTAATTATTACACAAGTAGATATGAGCGGTGCTCTGCTTAAACCAACCTTTATGTGATTATTACACTTGTAGATATGAGCGGTGCTCTGCTTAAACCAACCTTTATGTGATTATTACACTTGTAGATATGAGCCGTGCTCTGCTTAAACCAACCTTTATGTAATTATTACACTTGTAGATATGAGCAGTGCTCTGCTTAAACCAACCTTTATGTAATTATTACACGTGTAGATATGAGCAGTGCTCTGCTTAACCAACCTTTATGTAATTATTACACTTGTAGATATGAGCGGTGCTCTGCTTAAACCAACCTTTCATGTAATTATTACACTTGTAGATATGAGCAGTGCTCTGCTTAAACCAACCTTTCATGTAATTATTACACTTGTAGATATGAGCAGTGCTCTGCTTAAACCAACCTTTATGTAATTATTACACTTATAGATATGAGCGGTGCTCTGTGAAAAGCCAAGCTTTATGTAATTATTACACTTGTATATATGTGCGGTGTTCTGCTTAAACCAACCTTTATGTAATTATTACACTTGTAGATATGTGCGGTGTTCCAGATTCACAACCTTAATGTAATAATTGCTCTTCTAGATATGAGCAGTGCTCTGCTTATACAAGCATTTGTGTAATTATTACACTTGTAGATATGAGCGGTGCTCTGCTTATACCAACCTTTATGTAATGATTACACTTATATATATATATATATATATATATATATGTGTGTGTGTGTGTGTGTGTGGTGCTCTGCTTATACCAACCTGTATGTAATGATTACACTTGTATATATGTGTGGTGGTTTGATTATACCAACCGTTATGTAATGATTACACTTTTATATATGTGTGGTGCTCTGCTTATACCAACCTTTATGTAATGATTACACTTGTATATATGTGTGGTGCTCTGCTTATACCAACCTTTATGTAATGATTACACTTGTAGATATGAGCGGTGCTCTAGGAAAACAAACCTTTACGTAATGAGTACACTTGTAGTAGATATGAGCGGTTCTCTGTGAAAAACCAACCTTTATGTAATGATTACACTTGTAGATATGAGCGGTTCTCTGTGAAAAACCAACCCTTACGTAATTATTGCTCTTCTAGATTTGAGCGGTTCTCTGTTGAAAACCAAGCTTCATGTAATGATTACACTTGAAGATATGAGCGGTGCTCGGAGAAAACCAACCTTAACGTAATTTTTACTCTTGTATATATATAATTATATATATATGACCGTGCCCTGTGAAAACCAACCTTAATATGGTCGTCTGCTTCAGACAAAGGAACCATTGTAATGCTAGACAAATTTCGTGTTGATATTATGTTTATATAAGCGGGGAAATTAAAATTACATGTATCGTTTATCCTCATCTGCATATGAAATTGCATTAGATTGAAATCAGGTAATATAATTATATAATAGAGAAAATGAATCACAAAACGAAAAAATCAACAAATAGTAACCTCTTTCTCACATACAATGTGAACATAGCTTTATCAATGAAATTATAAGTATTGTATAAAGTTGAAAACAGTGTGACAAAAGGAGATATAACTATTTATGAATATTTCTTTATTTTTGTCAGGTTGCTTTCAAAAGATGTCTGCTGCATATGTGTGTTTAAAATACGTATGGATGATGGAATATATTAACCTTTTCCCAATTTGTAATACATATGCAGCAGACGACTTTTGAAAACATTGTGGCAAAAGAAGAAACTGCTCAATAAGAGCAATTTCTCATTTTGTTACGACGTTTAACTATATACAACGATAACACAATGCTCTTTCATTTATAGATAGAGAGTGTCCATAATATTGTTTTTAAGTGCTTTCTAAGTCGCCCACTGCAGATTTAATGTATGAAGGAAGGGCTTCAATGGCATTTTCAGTTTTTTGCACTAAAAAAAACACCCAGATGCAGGTGAGTCAGCTCTTTACGAGCTCTCTCACCTGAAATCAGCATTGTTTGCCAAACTCTTACTACATGAAAAATGGAGTCACCCGATTTTGAACATGGTAGTGTCTTTACTTTAGAGAATTCGGCGCTGAAAGAACTGTTGAAGAGATATATAGAGCGGTTCAATAGAACGGTTCAATAGAACGGTTCAATAGATATATAGAACGGATCATATGTTGCTGCTTTATGTATATGGCTCTTTTTGATGCAACTTGATTTAGTGCCGAATTTCCAAATGAATACTCTTCTTTCGCGTGACAAGGCTCACACCAGTCAAAAGGGTATATACGTTAATTATTCATATAATATTTCAGTACTGGCAACCCCCTTTGAACCATGTTTAAAACGGAGTTAATATTTCATTTAACCTTTTCCAACATATAGACGCTTTCTGATACATCTTTGAAAACAGGTTTGGCAAATGAAGAAATTGCTCATAGTGAGTAATTTTTCATTTTACCAACCTGTTTTCCACTCTGATTAAAAGCTTTGTGTTCATGCAGTTTGTTCATATTTTTGCCTTTATGTTTTCAAAGTCGTCTGCTGCAGATTATTTTTTATGCGGGAAAGAGTTTTAAAAATGGTATGTGTCAATTTCGGTCTAAATATAGACCGTCATCTCACATGATGATACAAAATCGCTGAATTCACCATTTTGTGATTTTAAACAAATCTAATTATCATTCTTCCGTAATATTCATTCACAAAACACTTAAACTGGTTCAAAATAAAAACAAATAGCATGTCAATGTCGTGATTATACACTGAGAGATAACAGCTTCTTTTTCTATGAATGAGTTAACCGTTTCCCTCATACAGACAGACGCATTCTGACGCATTATGTAGCAGAAGACTTTTGAAAACATTGTGACAAAAGGAGAAATTGCTCATAATAAGCAATTTCTCCTCTTGTCACATTGTTTTCAACATTCTTGAAGAAGCGTTTTTTCATTTTCATAAAATTTCCATATTTTGACTAATTGTTATCAAAGTCGTCTGCTGTAGATTTGTTGTATGTGGGAAAGGGTTAAAAGTAGTGTGAAAAGTTTAAACATCTCACGAGATGAATGAAACTCAAACATAGATTGTGAAAACAAATTTGACCACGGACTCGACATGCATCCGTCTGTCCACTGAACTCGAACAAATAGGTAGACATGGAAATGTTGGTCAATGATCGTTTAACCCAGCTTCTTTTTCTAAACAAAACCCACGAACACTCACTAAAATACCGTGTCTGTTATATAGTTTAAGGTTAAACTTATTTATTTTACATCGTCTGCGAAACAATATTTACGGGTCGGGGGTATATTAATCACGCTCGATGTCTGCTACCTAGATAACATAACTAGTACTCGCGCCGTTTGTATAAAAAAAAATCTCTAAGGAAGAGCCCGCTAATCACGGGATTCGAACCCGGGGCCTTTTGTAAAAAATGCCGACGCTTTACCATTTTACTGCTATACAACATTAGATACCTTTCATCATTCGATAGCCGTGAACCACATGATGCATTCCGAGTCTGCGGTCAATTAACTTTCAAAATAAATCAACGAAACATTGTGAGAAGTAGCCTACTCATGCTACAGGCCTGCCGAGCCCCGGTAGCTCAGTCGGTAGCGACGCGGGCTGTCAATCCATGGGTTGTGAGTTCGAATCCCGGCCCGGTCAACTTTCTTTCCGACGATTGACAAAAGTCAATGCGACATGCGTCATTCGTTCTTCCTCCAATGGGCTAAGTCTATGTGGAAAAGCAGCCAGTTGCTTGGAAAGATTGTTGTGTGGAGTACTGGTGTGAGAAACACATGAGTAGGTGAACTGGCCGCCGTGATATGACTGAGAAAAACAGCGTTAAACCCCAATCAATCAATCAATCAATCAATCATGCTACAGACCACGCGAAGATCAGTCTTGCAGCGTTTTGGTAACGCCCGTACGCGTAGTTCACGGTGGAGTGCCCATAGGGTAACCACATTTCCTAGTCTAATAAATGCATTTATTTAAAACCCAAAGATCATGGAAAATTGTTCTGACGCCGTGATATAACTATCATAACGTTGAAAATGGCGAAAAACTAAATTTAAAAAAAAATCGGTATCAGAGAGTAAATAAAGACGGGGGGATTATAAAGGTGACTATAACTCGAGATCTTCGCCTGAAGCTATACGGTTCTTCTAGATTAACTTGTACAGTGAAGTTTCAGGTGAGACCGCGCGCTTGCAGGGGATCACCGGAGACTTCACTGTACACAGATGCAACAGTATTACCCTTTTACCTATAAGAGTTATATGTAATCTGCGTTTTTTACTGACATCTCTGTTTTAAATTATCATACATGGGTTTTAAGAGTATATCCAGAGGGGGCTAAACGTCTAGCTTTCCGTAACACGTTACTTCTCTGGCTCCTCGTAAATGTAATCGGACAGTGAAGGTTCCGGTGAGACTGTGAGTATGTACAAGTTTACCCGAGTCTTTACATTTCGTAGATATCACAAGATTACCCTATTTCGCCAAGAGCGACTTATAGACTTTCATGAATTGAATGAAATCTACTTAACCCTTTCCCACATACAACCAACTCTGCAGTAGACGACTTTGGAAACATTTCGTCCAAAAAATGGAAACTCTTTATAAAGGATAGAACAATTATTGAATAAAGTTGAAAACATTGCGGCAAAAGGAGAAATTGCTCATAATGAGCAATTTCTCCTTTTGCCACAATGTTTTCATTATGAGCAATTTCTCCTATTGCCGGAAAGCGTCTGTATGTGGGGAAAGGGTTTAGATAGACCTAGATTCGTGGTCAAAAATATCATATTTCAAAAAATCGGAAGAAAACATATTTTACACTTATAATATGTACCTTTATAATGGTAGATATTTCGTCACTTCAGGGTCAGTAAAGATACCAGAGGACTAGATATAGATGAGTTAACGGGTCATTATTACACGATATCTTTCTAAACATCCATTTAAACCTATGGTGTGGGTACTCAATGAAATAATCTCACTGAGACGATTCTTTTGAGTACCCACAACATAGGTTTTGGATGTCAGATAAGTATAATCGCTACTTATCCTGAGCTCTGATTATGAAGTTGCCTGCTGAGTATGTCGCATTGAGTGCTTGTGCGATAAAGGCAAGGAAATGTATGGGTAAATGAACCGTCTATCTTTAAATGGCCTAACCCTTCCCACATGCAGACGTATTTACACGCACGTGGGAAAGGGTCAAAAGACGAATGATGTGCACCAGACGACTTTTGAAAACGTTGCGGTAAAAGGACAAATTGATCCTAATGAGCAATTTTCCCTTTGTGTTGCAATGTTTTCAGCTCCATTCAATAAGTATACTTTTATTTATAGAGAATGACGTCTATGCTTTTTGCCAAGATGAAGTCGTATGCCTAAGATGTGTTTTATGTTAAAACAGAGCCTTTTTATTAATAAAACACGACCAATTATTCTTTTTTCTTTCCTTATTACAGTGTTCATTGTGTTTGTTTGTTTGCTTGTTTCGTTAATTTTGCTAAACAAAGATAACGTCTGTTTATCTGTCAGGTTGGTTTCATCTTTGATAATAAACGCTGCTGCATATTAATTACATTAATAAGCCGTCTCGCGAGAAAACAACATTTATGGCCTATGCGTAATGTATCGACCAGATCAGCCTGCGCAGTCTGCGTAGACTGATCCGGGCCGACATATTCCGTCTCAGGGGGATAGAGGTATAGAGTAATGATTCCTGAAACAGAAAATCCTCAGGAGGGGAAAAGTGTATATCCGGGAAAGCCTGCGCGGCATTTTTAGGCTGATCCGGGTGGATACTTTACACAGGGACCACAATGTTGGTCTTCTCGCGGGACGGCTCATTTACATGTAGTATGCACGCGTGGGAATGTAATTCATAAAGCGTCATATGCTGAGATGAGATGACATATAAACCACTTGTCATATGGTTCTACTTGTTGATGAATGGCATTTTCAACGCCGCTTTCAATGAAGTATTTCAGTTATATAACGGCGTTTCCAAACCGGGTGAATTACCCAGCACTGCTGGTAGGTTTATCCTGATACCGGTTCCCCAGTATCGATGTTCCCAGTGTAACCCATAGCGTCAAGCATGGGAGCCACTACTACTATGGTTTTAAAAGTCTTCGGTATGAGCCGACCGGGTTCGAAAACATGTCGGCGATCGCGCTAACCATATTTCACCACCGAGGCGGTCTGGGTCTAGACAATATTCATCATGTCATAACTTCCCAGTTTTAAGGGACACCTTAACTAAAGACCAACTGCAGTTTGACCGGGATTTTGTTCACGTGATATGTATCATACCATATAAGGAAAAGATGTATACTCACATTAATTAGTTTCATTCCTGATTGCGTTGTATCTCCTAATTCAGTTCAGATAACCCCCATCACCCCCGTCACCGAGAGATAGATACCGTGATCTGAAACAGATTTCAAATCATCATAGACCACGTGATTTACTGATTGAACGGCGTTCTGCGATAGCAAACCGTATGGCGTTAGCGTTCAGTGTAGATCAAGATCAGCCAGCTCCGATCTGGCTCAGCACTGTTCGCCAATTGATTAAAGAAGGTTACAGGAAACTTCTGAAAAGCTGTTTGTATTTGGATCCTTGGCATTGATGTGCAGTACAGCTCAATTATTGTAATTAAAAATAAATTTACGTAGTAGTACAATACAAGGTAGCTATATATCTGTGAAGAATGTGTTATTCATCTATTTAGTACATCTGCAATAGTCACGAGAAATACGAGTTAGATGATCTGGCCGCTGTAACACAACTGCAATATAATTTAAATCTGATGTAAAGTGAAGTTTGGATAAGCCAATACTTTCTAAGATCAAGTAAAAAAAGTAAAGGGTTGTAACTCAACAAACAATCTTAATTTCAAACGAGTTGTGTCCGGACCAGAAAAGTTAATGAACTAAAAACTCTATGTTTGTTAATTAAGCTGTTATACATGGTTCACAGTCAAAATGAGTCATGTACCAAAACAGCATACATTCGGGCTTTTGCAACAGCGATTATCCAGATCAGCATGCATATTCCTGCATTCTGATAAGGGGTTTCTCTGTTCGCAAGTGCATACAAAAGAACATCTTGTACGCATCTTGGTAACAGCAATGGCTCCGAACTGACTGTATTGTTTTATTGGTATTGTATGCCTTTTACAACGTTATTTCAGTTTTATCACGGCGAGATTACAGTTTTATCACGGCGAGATTACAGTTACTCATGATAGGCTTGGAAATTAACCTTTCCGAAGCCAAAGACCGCCTTTTCATTATCGCCACGAGGGAGGATCGAACACGGAACGGCAGTTCTATATCCTCCACGCTAACACTCAAACTGGCTGTAGAAGTATGAAATGAGCTCGTTGCTATTTATTTTATTTCTAACCTGCTAAGGTAAAATTTACTTATTTGACATCAAGAACTAATTTTAAAGCCTTGCCATCGTTGTCTGGTTAAACCTCTATCAATGAACGTACAATCATTGATTAGAGTTTAAGATATTGTGGCTAAAGGATAACTTAACCAGCATAAGATAATTCTACTTTTGCCACAATGTTTTCAAAACGTCTGCTGCTGCAGAGGCCTCAGGTAGCATCTGTTAATTAACCCTTTCCCTCATATAGACGCTTTCTGGCGCCTTTGCAGCAGACTGATTTTTGAAAACATAGTGACAAAAGAAGAAATTGCTCAAAACGAGCAATTTCTCCGTTTGCCACAATATTTTCCACTTTGAGTCATAGGTTATCCATTCAATTATAAAGATTTTCTATTTTTTGACAAACTTTGTCCAAAGTCGTCTGCTGCAAAAATTGTCGTATGAGGGAAAGGGTTAAGCGTATAAGTATCACGTTCAATGCCTGCTTCCTGAAAACTTTACCAATACTCGTGCAGTTTGCGTTAAAAAATATATAAACCCGCGCTTAGAGTGATTCGATCTTGTGTTCGATAAGGTTGACGATCTACCACTGCACCATGCACTATCTTCCATTGTTTTGGATGAGTAAAGTGTTTACTGAGAACAGGAAGAGTAACGAAACCCAACACGACCTTTACATACTAGTGTACCTTCGCATTATCCAGACGGTATTTACTTTAATAGTATGTATTTATGTCAGAGTATGTCAATTGTGAAATATGTAAGATTTGCAAAATATATAAAAACCAATGAAGCGTGTGTTCAATATCTGTCGTAGGGGATGTCGATTTGGTGTCTTAATTTGTCTGCGGACGGTAAAGATTCGGGTAAGTCCGTACATACACACAGTCTCACCAGGGACGTCACTGTGCGCGTACATTGTATATAATATATATGTACGTTTGAATGAAAAATTGATTTATTGATTGTTCGGTGTTTTACGCTGCTTTCAACAATTGTTCATTTAAATCACGGCGTTTCCTGGGTAAGTTACCAGTACTCCTGGTCCATTTATCCTGACACCAGCCGTAATATTAACCCCGCAGACCTGAGCGCCAAGGAGAGCAGTCATTACTACTATTTTAAAAGTGATAGGTCTGATCCGGTCGGAGATCGAACCCGCGACCACCATCGAGGCGGATGTGATGTGAAGCGCAAATAGTTTTAGGCCAATGTAACTTAAAATCATGCCACACCGGACAGTCAATAAGACCCTGGGTCCAATTCCACCAACCTTACTTAGCACTAAGTAATACTTAAATACTTAAAAGCGTATTTCATCATTTTTGTTTCCCCAATAAAAATGCCAAAATATTTTTTTTTTAAAAAGTATTGTTAGTCTACAAGGTAAATATTTGTATCAATTAGGTACAAAATATTAGGGAAACAAAAATGACGAAATGTGCTTTTAAGTATTTAAGTATTACTTAACGCTAAGTAAGGTTGGTGGAATTGGACCCAGTGATCTAAACAAGGCGCATTTTGCATGTTCTTAAATCCTTATTGGACCATTTTAACCTATGTTGTGGGTACTCAAAAATCAAAAGACGATTATATTAATGACCAACATCATAGGGTTAGGTTGGATATTAAGAGAGATATTGTGGGGAAAAGAGCTGTATACCCTTCTTTAAAAAGATCCCAAATCGCCGGACGTGGTTCATGTATTTTGTTCCCTTGGGCAAGGCATACTTCCCAGACAGTGCTGGATAGTATCCAATTTGGCCTAAGATATCGAGCACTCGGCGAGTGCTAGCTGAATCATCCAATCAAATTGCAGTATTTAACCGGCACTCGCCTCCATGTCTCATGGATCAATAGTACTGCTGTCGTGATATATGCCTAACCTGCAGAATGTGTGAAAGGGGAGGTTTTAACCCCATTGAAATCAAAACACAAAATGAACAAAAGAAAATACCCCTTGTGGTATAAAATGTTGATTGAAAACGAAGTGTAAAACGGTTGATTAAACATCCAGATTGCTGTAAGGAAATTGTCACATCAAGTGAAACCAACTTTTACGTTCTAAATTAGTGTTTCGGGTCTTTTTTTGTTTCAATACTTCATTACTTATCTCTCCGTGTCTCTCACTATCTGTCTGTCTGTCGTCTGTCTGTCTGTGTGTTTGCATCTTCTCTGTCTGTCTGTCTGTAGGTCTGTGCGGTATGCGTGTGTGTGTCTTTCTCTCTATGGTCTCTGTCTCTCTTTCTCTCTCTGTCTCTGTCTCTGTCTCTGTCTCTGTCTCTATCCGTCTCTGTCTGTCTGGTCTGTCTGTCTGTCTGTCTGTCTGTCTGTCTGTATGTCTGTCTGTCTGTCTGTCTGTCTGTATGTCCTGTCTGTCTGTCTGTCCTGTCTGTCTCTGTCTCTGTCTCTGTCTGTCTCTGTCTGTCTGTCTCTCTGTCTCTGTCTCTGTCTTCGGTCTCTGTCTGTCTCTGTCTGTCTGTCTGCTCTCTCTCTCTCTCTCTTCTCTCTCTTCTCTCTCTTCTCTCCTCGCTCTCTCTCTCTCTCTGTCTCTGTCTGTCTGTCTGCTCTGTCTGTCTGTCTGTCTGTCTGTCTCTGTCTCTGTCCTCTGTCTCTCTCTCTCTCTCTCTCTCTGTCTCTCTGTCTCTCTGTCTCTCTGTCCGCTGTGTCCTCTGTCTCTGTCTTCTGTCCTCTGTCTGTTTCTGTCTCTCTGTCTCTCTATCTGTCTATCTGTCTCTCTCTCTCTATCTGTATATCTGTCTCTCTTCTCTCTTCTCGCTCTCTTTCTCTCTCTCTCTCTCTCTCCTGTCTCTCCTCTCTCCTCGTCTCTCTCGTCTCTGTCTCTCTCTCTGTCTCTCTCTGTCTCTGTCTCTGTCATCTGTCTCTTGTCTCTCTCTCTGTCTCTCTGTCTCTCTCTCTCTGTCTCTCTCTCTCTCTCTCTTCTCTCTCTCTCTCTTCTCTCTTCTGTCTCGCTCTCTCTGTCTCTCTCCTCTCTCCCGTCTCTCTCTCTCTCTCTGTCTTCTCTCTCTCTCTCTCTCACCTCTTCTCCTCTCTCTCTCTCCTCTCTCTCTCTCTCCTCTCTCTCTCTCTCACGTCTCTCTCTGTCTCTGTCTCTCTGTCTCTCTGTCTCTCTCCCCATTATGTCTCTCTCTATCTCTCTATCTCTCTCTCTCTCTCTATCTGTGTGTGTCTCTCTCTGTCTCTCTCTCTGTGTGTCTCTCTCTCTCTCATCTCTCTCTCTCTTCTCTCTCTCTCTCTCTCTCTCTCTCTGCTTCTCACTCCTCTCCTCTCTGTCCTCTCTCCTCTGTCTCTCTGCTTTCACTACATGGTCATGCGGTTTATAAATAGTTTAATACAGGTACATTGAATATTATTCTCCTCTCTCTCTCTCTCATCTCTCGTCTCTTCTCTCTCCTCGTCTCTCTCTCTCCTCTCTCGTCTCTCTCTCTCTCTCGTCTCTATCTCTCTCTCTGATCGTCTCTCTCTCTCTCTCTCATCTCTCTCTCTCTCTCTCCTTCTCTCTCTCTCTCCTCCTCTCGTCTCTATCTTCCTCTCTCTCTCTCTCTCTCGTCTCTCTCTCTCTTCTTCTCTCTCTCTCTCTCTCTATCTCTCTCTCTCCTCTCTTCTCTCTCTCTCTCTCCTCTCTCTCTCTCTCTGCTCCCTCTCTCTCTCCTCTCTCTCCTCTCTCTCTCTCTCTCTCTCTCTCTCTCTCTTCTAATGTCTCATTTCACTCCATTTTTTAACTATGTATAAAATACATGTTTGTATGTATTAGGATAAGGGTTTACATTGTTAAACATAATACATGAGAATTTCACGTTAATCATAATATCGAACCGGTCCTGTGCAAACAATTAACACAACTAGATGATGTATTAGTTTAAACTCGTTACATTTAAACTCTCGCTCTTCTGTCTGTGTATCTGTCCCTTGCTATTTTCTCTTGTCTCTGTCTCTCTCGTCTCCTCCCTCTCTGTCTGTCTGTCTGTCTCGTCTGTTCTCGTCTGCCTGTCTCGCTCTGTCTGTCTGTCTCGTCTGTCTGTCTCGTCTTGTCTGTCTGTCTGTCTGTCTCTCCTCTCTCTCTGCTCTCTCTTCTCTCTCTCTCTCTCATGTCTCTCTGTCTCTCTGTCTCCTCTGTTTTCTATCTACTCGGTCTCTCTCTACTGTCTCCTCTTTTTGTCTCTCTCTGTCTCTCGCTCTCTGTCCTCCTCACTGTCCTCGCTGTCTCTAGATCTTTCTGTCTCTCTCTGTCGTGTCTCCTCTCTCTCTGTCTCGTCTCTCTCTCTGTCTCTGCTCTCTCTGTCTCTCTCTCTCTCTTCAGTCTCTTCTCGTCTGTCTCTGTCTGTCTGTCTGTCTGTCTAGTCTTCTCTCTCTTCTCGCTCTCTCTCTCCTACTCTCTTCTCCTCCTCCCCTCACTCTTCTGTCCTCACTCTCTCTCACATTCTCTCTCTCTCTGTCTCTCACCTCTCTCGATCTCTCATGTCTCTCTCTCTTCTCTCTCAGTCTCTCTCTCTTCTCTCTCTCTTTTCTTAATATCACCATGTAATGTCGTCAGCTGATTGCAGATGTGTGGGGAAGGGTTAAGCCCTGTTCCGTTCGCAAGGTACAATTCCTGGATTTCTTGAACAGTATAGATCCAAGATACAGCCGTGTACATCCGCACAAGTCTGATAAAAACCTACACCGTTACACCTACTCTCACACACACTCTAACTTCAGCGTCTAAAAACTGCGTTCTGTCATTTGTGTAGTATTCTGATAAGATGGAATAGATACACAACATGCTTATTCTGAACACATAACACTCCTCAAATACTGCCAATGTGTGCCCTTTATCATATGATCTTTTTACTCAGAGTCATAGTCTCCCTAGGTCGCAAGGAGCGGCCTCAAATATGAGTCATCCATGGCAACAAGGTTCAAGTTTGCATTTCTGAAATAAGAGTGTAAGCTTCAGCTTGGTCTTACCAAATCTTCACATGTTGACAGTAGCTTCTCTGCAATTTTTGTGAAAGATGTAATTATATACTTATGTGAACAGGTGTATATCTTGACTAGACTGTGTGGATGCACAGGCTTATCTGGATCTACATTCTTCACAAATAAACTTCTCTTACATTTACAAAACGACGGAGTCCTAATGGCTAGTTAAATCCACGTCGTGCTACTTGTTGTTTCGCGTCCTTATTACAATATTGCATTGTTTGTGTTTCACGCCTCTTTCAACAATTGTTAAAGTTATATCATTGGTGTATTCTGGGTAAGTTACCAGTACCTATTACTGGCCTATTAATACCCGAAACATAAGAGAGGTTATAAGATATTCCTTCTTACGAGAAAAAGGGCTAGAGTTTTAGCCCTACGGGTTGGCACTACCATACTCATTTATAATTGATCCATAACAACGCCTTTGCTCAGACCTTCGACGGTATGTCAGCTCATCCAATTAACTCTTTCCTACTCGCAGATGGCATTTGCCATCAGAAGAAGCATTTGAAAACACACTGTTATTTAAATGTAAAATATACTAATGATGAGTCATTTTACCTTTTCGTCCACAATTTTACAAATCATTTAAAAAATAAACATTTTCAAGGTCATCTGCTGCAAGTCTGTTGTTAAGTGGGAAAATGGTTCAATTACTAAAAAATCGATTACTAACTCGACCTAAAGACTTTTCAAATTTGAACAATTTTGAAGAAAAGATATAAGCATAAACGGGAAAAA
>JASEVX010001332.1:2500-18179 GCA_031761405.1 Serripes groenlandicus | reverse complement strand
ACAGTGAATATTCTGTAGAGCCTGTATGCGACCACATACTTATTCGATTATTCCAGGTGCGCACTGGTAATAACGGTTATACTTGTTGCGTGTGGGCCGACAGTGAATATTCTGTAGAGACTGTATGCGACCACATACTTATTCGATTATTCCAGATGCGCACTGGTAATAACGGTTATACGTGTTGCGTGTGGGCCGACAGTGAATATTCTGTAGAGCCTGTATGCGACCACATACTTATTCGATTATTCCAGATGCGCACTGGTAATAACGGTTATACTTGTTGCGTGTGGGCCGACAGTGAATATTCTGTAGAGACTGTATGCGACCACATACTTATTCGATTATTCCAGATGCGCACTGGTAATAACGGTTATACTTGTTGCGTGTGGGCCGACAGTGAATATTCTGTAGAGACTGTATGCGACCACATACTTATTCGATTATTCCAGATGCGCACTGGTAATAACGGTTATACTTGTTGCATGTGGGCCGACAGTGAATATTCTGTAGAGCCTGTATGCGACCACATACTTATTCGATTATTCCAGGTGCGCACTGGTAATAACGGTTATACTTGTTGCGTGTGGGCCGACAGTGAATATTCTGTAGAGACTGTATGCGACCACATACTTATTCGATTATTCCAGATGCGCACTGGTAATAACGGTTATACTTGTTGCGTGTGGGCCGACAGTGAATATTCTGTAGAGACTGTATGCGACCACATACTTATTCGATTATTCCAGATGCGCACTGGTAATAACGGTTATACTTGTTGCGTGTGGGCCGACAGTGAATATTCTGTAGAGCCTGTATGTTTTCCGCAGACTTATCCGATTATTCCATGTGAACACTGGTAGTAACACTCAATGTCACCAGCCGCGGAACGCCTATAAGATAAATCCCTGCCCTTCTCCCATCAGACTAAAGCATTTTTTAGTTCAATTACTGTCTCAATTCAGACAAATTGTCTCTCTCATGCGAAGGTAAAATCAAATTTCTTAGATCCTTATATGACCTCCACATTGTCTATGGTTTGTGTACGGGAATGCGGTTCTTTTGTTGTTATTAAGATTATTGACAGAAAGTAATTTGGTAACATAGTAATCTAAAGATTCATGAAAAGCTTCTTTATCAGAGTACTTGTATAACTGACTCGGTGACGTAGTAGTAGAGCGTCCGCCTCAGCAGTGTTCGATCCATAACTTGGTCATACCAAAGACTTTAAAAATGCACATAATGGCTTAACCACCTTTGCGCTAAAGAGTTGTGGGGTTAGCATTACTACAGACTCGCTGGCTTCAGGATAAATAGACAAGTAGTTCTCTTAACTTACCCAGCAAACGCCTTGACGTAACTGAAAAAATGTTGAAAGCTGCTTAAATCACCATGCAAATAAGCAGACAACTTCCGCTTTGTATGTATTTACATCTATAGTGGGGCTTATGTTCCTATGCTACGGGTTAAAAATGGTAGTAATGGCTGCCCTCCTTACCGTTCAGGATTCATGAGGTTAGCATCATGACTGACTCGCTGTTGTGGACCGGTAGTACTTACCCAAGAAATGAATACTTAAACAAAACTGAAAAGAAATGTTGAAAGCGGCTTAAAGCACCACGAAAATAAGCAGGTTTGAAATGGTAGAAATGAATGGCCTCCTTGTTGTTCAGAATGTATGGGGTTAGCATCATGACTGACTCGCTGTTGTGGACCGGTAGTACTTACCCAAGAAATGAATACTTAAACAAAACTGAAAAGAAATGTTGAAAGCGGCTTAAAGCACCATGAAAATAAGCAGGTTTGAAATGGTAGTAATGGCTGCCCTCCTTGTTGTTCAGAACGTATGGGGTTAGCATCATGACTGACTCGCTGTTGCACTAGGAAATGGACCGGTAGTTCTCGTAACTTTCCCAAGAGATGCCGTAACACGACTGAACACAAATAATGTTGGAAGCGGCTTAAAGCACCATGCAAATAAGCAGGGTTGAAATGGTAGAAATGAAGGCCCTCCTTTTTGTTCAGAATGTATGGGGTTAGCATCATGACTGACTCGCTGTTGTGGACCGGTAGTACTTACCCAAGAAATGAATACTTAAACAAAACTGAAAAAAAATGTTGAAAGCGGCTTAAATCACCATGAAAATAAGCAGGTTTGAAATGGTAGAAATGAATGGCCTCCTTGTTGTTCAGAATGTATGGGGTTAGCATCATGACTGACTCGCTGTTGCCATAAGAAATGGACCAGTACTACCTGTAATGTACCAAGGACACGCCGTGATATAATTTAAAAAAAGTGTTGAAAGCGGCGTTAAACACAATACAAACAACTAGAAATAGTGCTAATTTGTTACTATACATGCAATAATGATGATATCGGCATGAACAGATGATTTGTAGTCGATATAGTGATTAGTTGGTGTTTAAGGCCGCTTTCAACAATGTTTCTGTTTATCACGGCGTTTTTTAGGTAAGTTACAAGTTATGCTGATCAATATATCATGATACCAGGGAGTCAGTCATAATACCAAACCTACAGAAAAGACAGTTATTACTATCATAGTTAAAGTCTTCGTCGTCGACATAAACTTAACATGATGAGAATAAACATTGTTAAAGAACTATTATCTAAATGTATAATAAGAATAGGATTACACACAGCACATTTACATTATGTGATATGAAGATATATTAACAACAGTTTTTAACAAAAGACAAACCAAACTACATTCAGACTTTCACACACTTATTGAAATCTTTAAAATGGAATTATGTCTTCTTGAGCCAATCCCCTCGTATTGTTCACTTTTCACCCCTTTGACACATAATTTCGAAAGGAGCCTTGGCATATATACATGTGATATTTTTAATTGTTAATAAATTGTCCGCTTGACGTATAATTACACCCTGTATATTTCTCCGTACTCCTGTGTCAGAGTTCTGAACGTCAGTCAGTATATTGTTTAAAATCAAGCTTAAACACACTATGTTTGAGGTTGATTTTATGCATTGATTGTTCAATACTAATGTAAATTAGTATCGAACTTGTATATATAACCGTAGTAGTCAGCAATTGTATTTCTTTTTGTATGTTAATATATTTGTACTTTTTATTCTATTGAAGATGTATAATGTGTTTGTGTATTGCAAAACTTATTCTACGATATATCCGAAAATGGAGGCAATAAAGAATTGTATTGTATTGTTTTGTATTGTATGTACATGTGTTCATGAATCTCAGTAATTACTACATGCCGAAGCATTATTAAATAAATAATATAAATAAACGTACGTTTGAACTGAAATGAAAGTAACGCACATGTTGAACACTTTTTATCCGTTGCGCCTTCAAATCATAATGATAAACATATATTTAAACACGGTAAATTGGTGGCTTCGTGTAATTATACATAGATTAATTACGCAAATTAGTCGGTGTCCGTCCTCAAGAAAAGCAGTGTGTACATTCTATTCTCTCCGTTGCGTTTTGCAATTACAGTATTGCGTCATAAACCCAATAGGATCACGGTTCCATTTTCGAAATATAAATTTAGAATGCTGTTTTATTATACCCCCTTCGAAGAAGATGGGGTATATAGGGCTGTCGGTCGGTCGGTCGGAAGCCATATTTTGTCCGACCTATTTCTTACAAACCACTGGGTGGAATTCAATAAAGTTTTACATGAATCTTCTATACTAAGAGGAGATGTGCATATCCTAAAGGGGTTACAATTGCATGTTTTATTTTACAGAGTTATGGCCCTTTTACTTATTAAGTTATGGTGTACGTCAAGGTGCTATTTTTTGGAGTTATTTGTCATCTTCAGTAATAGTTCTAGTTTGAGTCTGTACTGTGTTTAACGTCGCTTTCAACACTGTCACGGTTATATCAAGGCTTTTCCTTGAAAGTTACCCGTACGAGGGTGCATTTATCCTGACACCAGCGAGTCGGTCGTAATGCTTACCCCTAGGCGACTGTGAGCCAAGGAGTGCCATTTATATCGTGTTATGACTCATTTGGATCGAACCTGCAACCACGCTAAGACACGGCGAACGCTCTACCACTACACCGTGAGGCGTTGTTTAATTTAAGAGTACAGCGTATTATATAATGAGATAGTAATACGGCACAAACGAACTAACATTCTCTTGTTGGGGCATATTTTAAAAAAAAACTAATTGGCTGGCGTGTGTCATGGTATACGTTTTCACATACCGTGACTAACGCGACCCGGGGGGCGGGATTATTCTGTTTCAAGTCATTCGATATTGTCAATGCGGAAAAGTATGATTCGATGATGACATGTAGACTATATGGCCTGTACATGTTTACTTCAAATTGACTGGAGTAATTAACTTTTAATAGCTTTAATAGCTGTATTACTACCACCTCCAATGTCGTTAGTGAACAAAATACCCTGTAATGATCACGTAAACAGGTACATGTATCACTGCAAAAGACCAAATATGTATAAATTCATAGATTTATTCATGTAAGAAAACAAAAAATCGTGAATAATCTCGCAAAATAAATATAGCTTCATGAAAAGGACTATATTTTTGCTTTCACCCCTGCTTGAAAATTGAGGGCACAAAACATAGACTTCATTAATATCGCTCTCGTTCTCTCCTGTTGCTTTATTATCAGAATCAACATATTTATATGTGTTTGTTATAACCTTATATACTGTAACTGTATTGTATATACAAATTATACATGTATGTACATGCTGTCATTGCATACCGAAGGGAGAGATTGATTGATTGATTGATTGATTGATTGGGGTTTAACGCCGTTTTTAACAATTTCTCAGTTATATCACGGCGGCCAGTTCACCTACTCATGCATTTCCTGGTTTTCTCACACCAGTACTCCACACAACAATCTTTCCAAGCAACTGGCTGCTTTTCCACATATACTTAGCCCATCCGAAGGGAGAGAGCTGACCAGTTAATTCTCTCTGCAAGCAGCGTAAAACACTAATCAATCATTCAATCAAATAATAGGGTCTTATAATTATTAGCCTTGACATTAAAATATGAGCCTCCCCTCGATAAAATGACCAATAAGACCTCGCAGACTGATCCTGGCCGACACATTCCGTCTCAGGGGTATAGAGGTATAGAGTAATGATTCCTGAAACAGAAAACCCACAGGAGGCGAAACGTGTCGATCCGGGTTAGCCTGCGCGGCATGCTTCGGCTGATCCGGGTCGATGCTTTACGCAGAGTCCACAATGTTGGTTCATATGTTGACTACTCTGAATGAAAGCATTTACTCTAAAGAGGTGATGAACTGTGATGAGATGTTCGGCAGTATGTAGATCAATTCATGAACATATATACAGCTCTGCATATAGAAAAGATTTCAGGTTAATTTTGTTTGTTTGTTAAAACATATGAGGGCGCAATATAAGGACAAGACTTTTTAGATATGATTTATATAATGATATTTCGTTAGAATCTGACATCAATTGCATATTTACTAAGCTCTTATAATGTTTATGCGATAGCGATAACATATTTATAAGGCGAGCTGACCAAGCTAGTAGCCATTGTTGATGCATGCCAGACGAACTAATGTACTATATTACGCTGGGTAAATACCAGACTAATATAAATGAGTCGTACCGCGAGAAAACCAACAGTCTGGACTCTGCGTAAAGTATCGACCCGGATCAGCCTAAGCATGCCGCACAGGCTAACCCGGACACACTCTTTTCGCCTACTGTAGATTTTCTGTTTCATGAATCATTACTCTATTCCTCTATCCCCCTGAGACGGAATGTGTCGTCACGGGTCAGTCTGCGCGGACTACGCAGGTTGATCTGGGTCGATGCATTACGCAGAGGCGATAATGTTGGTTTTCTCGCGGGACGGCTCTAATAGCGATTGACTTATTAATCACGTTAAGTAATTCGTGACAGGTTAAGTAAGCTTCGGCTTCCACTTGGTGTATTAAAGTTGTTTGTTTAGAATGACATTTAGCGTATATAAATAAGTTTTTACAATTATTCACTGAATATGATAATCTAATTGCTAGTATGACAGATTAAACCATTTAGGTCACATTTAAAAAATGACTAATGTCATGCATATGTCATGTGAAATGGCAAATACACATTTAGTCTGGAGTTACCTGCGCCCTGTTGGACGTTGTGCAGCAAGCAAAAATGCTATAGAGAAAACCGTTCTGTGGATCGAAAAATGTTAACATTTGAAACTTTCGAATATGGAGTTTATTTCGTTATACATTTATCTAGATATTGATCGTTTATCAATTTATGTTAACAGGGTAGACATACCAAGTTAGCCAAATGTTGTAGAACCTGTTCATGACTCCAAATTGACAGTTTTTCCAATTTTTACTGCCAAAATATTTTTGAACTAGTTATTACTTACGTCTTACCTACTTTTTTGTCACTATTAGGTTACAATAAACCAAAAATTATCCTTCTTTGTTTCCATGTAAATCGACCAGTTTCAGTCCTCAATTGTCACACTTTCTAAGCGTTTCTGATCATTGAAAAGAGTTACCTCCTAGATTTAAAACAATCCAAAGAAAATGTGGGGTCATGCATTATGCAAGAAAGAACTCACCAGGAGAAAATGGTAACCGTCATTTTGTACCAAATCGGGCCCGGACAAAACCGGTGTTTAGCATTCTCTACTTTCACTTTCAAACAAGGTCAAAATACTAAAAGTGATCAAATCAATCAGTTCCAGTGCATCCTATACACATTCACAAAGCATTTAAACTCAATGTCATATATTCGATACATTCTGGTGATAGTATACACTCATTTCTACGCAAACAAAGTTTTGTTTAGGGACTATAGTACTGTAGATCAGCAAGTCAGCGGATGTATTTAGCGTAATTTGACCTATTAGCAATATTTGCAGAAATGTCAACAGTTCAAATTTTTAATCACCATCTGGAATTCAGCAACTTTAAGAATGTATGTTCGTGCTGGTGCACTATTTGTTTTCTTGTTTTGCCCATTCAAATCGAATTTACTGTGAATTCACGCGAACAAGCAATATACGCTTAATTAAAGGTGAAACCCCTGTAACCTAATCTGGGACATAAATAAAAGAACCTCGTCGACGACGAATGGGTCATCTTTATTAACACTAACGAACGCTTTCCTCTTCTCCAACAAGGCTCAAAGAAAGTTTCATGGTAGTTAATTCTTTACCGTTCTCAGATGCGGGGGATAGCATTAGTGTCGGGATAAATGGAAAGATTCGGGCGAAAATTTGGTTTTAAATAACCTAACTATATGCCTGGCCCAGGGAAGATGAGCAGATAATAGAATAATTCGAGCAGGTACCGATAAGCGTTCAGACCAAGGGCAGTAGGACTTGTATGTCATGAATAAAACACCTAGGAACAGATTGAATGAAAATGGGCATTTATTAATGCCATAAAGTAATACACATGGTTACATATGTAACCCAATTCAATATGAAGATTTATACATGACATATATGGGAGACATAACCGCCACAAGCGAAGCGACGCACATAGTTATCGTGCGGGTTTAAAGGGACGCAATAATGTTACCCTGAATCATTCATAAAATATTTTATGTTTTGACATAAAATTCCATATATAAGATTCATACTGGTCTTTCATAATTTATTGTTTCAAGATTGTTCCGATCCGTCGGAAAGTATGACTACCACTGGACGATTTCTCATATGTGTAATGTGGAAAACCTTAAATGAAAAGTATTGGCCTGGTTTGAAAAAATAATAACATTTGGCACACATGTTCATTGGATGACCCTCTAATGAAATTATTCACTGTTTTCCTGAGCTGTTGACAACATTGCCACCAGAATGGTCCAAGACTCATTTTTCTTACAAGTCTATAGTAACAACTTGACAAATAGCACCAAATACTTGTCAAACAGTACGGGCTAATCTTGTAAATAATTGTGGACGGAGGTTCCTTGGAGAACCTTTCTACAAAGATTTACATTGAATTTAATGAATTTGTAAACATGTTTGAAACACTATGTTCACCGTAGTATAAGAAATAAACTATGATCTACAACATTTTATTTAATAAAGATATGGAATATCATTCAAATGTAATTGAGCGAAACGTTAGTTTTAATAGGAATGAAATGGGCTACAACATAAACGCATTGATTGGTCCATTAATATTACATTTGTAGCAGCCAACAAAATACATTGCATTTCACGCTTGACCGATTACTGAACAAATTACTTTTTTCTATTTTAAATATGTTTAACTAAGAAAAGAAACCTAAATTGGGGCGGCGGTGTTATAGGAAACCATATCGACAATGCTTTGCAACCCGTGATGATCCTGATATGTATGCACCGTCGTGCAATCATGACCTCTCGTGTTCGCCGCATTCTGCTTAGTACAATTTAGTTTAGTTTAAACCTATTTGTTTAACATTGATTTCGAAATAAACTTAGAGTTTGTATGAAGCACGCCGAACATGTGTACATTCGACCAATGCTGTCTTCATTCTTGTTAGTGTTTGAAGCTGGTTTCAATTATGTTCAGTTATATCACGGCGTTTCTTTGGTAAGTAACCAGCACTACTGGTACAGTTATCCTGACACCAGCGATTCAGTCGCTTTGTTAGACCAACACTCCTGGGCACCAAGAAGGGAAAACCTTTTTTCACCAGTTGTAGTCTTCGATATGTTTGTACAATAAGTCTGGAGCAGAGGTCCAGATAAGGAGGGTTATTCAGCTCTTTTTCCCACAATTTCTCTTTTATTGTTAAAGCAAACCCTATGTTGTGGGTACTCAAAGGAATCGTCTCACTGAGACGATTCTTTTGAGTACCCACAACATAGGGTTAGATGGTCAAATAATGATTTAAGAACATGCAAAACGCCCCCTTATCTAGAGCCCAGCTTGAGCCTGGTTACGGTCAACAACTGGGTATTCTAGTGTGCACGTTTGGAGCACAAGACAATGCTATGTATTGCAAAATATCTAATATTCGTTTGACGTCGTTGGAATGGTTGATTGTTTCGCCTGATATAAGTATTGACGTCGCGTCAGATGTTGGCTTACACTAGGAAAAAAGCACCACTGAACGACATACAGTTTTGAATAACTTCTGATATGATAGGTGTTCGAAGTTCACACTTGTATTTAACAATAGAGAAACGGATTGGCATTTACACACTCTTAATATTATGCAATTGGTATGTTAGTACATAACATGTTAACGAGGTAAACTACACAGACGTTGCACACTTTCGTCGGATGAGATGAAACATAAACGTTGTGCTTGCAACATCATTAAACTAGTTATTGAGATGGTCTCGTCCTGCGGGTTTTTTCTGAAAACATTATCAAAAGCCGCTTCAGGATGCCATGTACCAGAGTTTCTGTTGACACAGTCATACTATATCTGATCCGCGTCTTACGATAATGAGTAGTGTTGCATTAGCGTTCAGTGATGACTCCGGTAAGCTCCTGCATATTCACAGTGACACACTGAGAGTTTTGGAAAGTCCCTCGCCATGCAGACTAATAGCATATGTATCTTTTAAATAAAACAGTGAATTTCTTTCCCAGGGATATTACTTATATATACTATATTAATCCTCTGTCACAGAAGATACATACAATACAAAACAATACAATACCAAAGTGAAAAAGGATGAAATGGTATGTGAAAGTATTGTTGGAAAGATGAGCACAGTTTCTCTGCACTGTTTGAACAAGATCTACGCTGTTCACATATTTTTAATTTACGAAAGCTTGTTAGAATATTATATGAACTTGTGTAGATATGTAAATTCTGGTACGACGGCGAAATTGGATAAGCTGGTCTGATCCTCTCCTACCAACTTGTACATTTTTTACATGCACTGGCTTATATGATAGGGGTGAGTTTTGAAAGGAATTTAATATCATTTGCAACATTATCAAGGAAAAATCTGAAAGAGTAGCAATAAAAATCTAATCAAATCATAGATGTCAACAAATATTTTGAATGTCTCCAAAAAATGCAGTTAATACATTTAATTAATCATATATTAAATAAATACATTCCTCAAATTCCTTAAAAGCGTAGGTCCTATGTTGGCAGATGAAAGTTGTTTAACTTTCGTGACGGAAATCAGTAGGATACGTGTTTTAAACCGTTTATAGAATGTAATCTTTGACTGTGACATCATTTACATATCATCCCTTTCCCACTGACAATGTATCTACAGAAAACGACATTGTAAAAACATCTAGGAAAAAAATGGAAAGTAATCAATCCGCCGTGGTCGAGTGGATAGCTTCGGAGATTAGATACCGGGCGTCCAGGGTGTCCCGGGTTCTATCCCCAGTCGCGGCACGACAGTCAATGTGGAGTGTCCTTGGGCACGGCACATTTCCTAGCAAGTACTGGTTTGTTTACCCAGGGATCATGAATATTAAATGAACTGTCGCCATGATATAACTCAAAAAATGTTGAAAACGGCATACAACCAAAAATATGAAAAATTTCGAAAAATGAAATTATGATTATTGGAAAGAACTGAAAACATTATGACAAAATGATTAATTGCCCATTGTGATTAATTTCTGCTATTGCTACAATAATTTCGTCAATATGTGAAAAAAAGGGTAAAACTAACATCTGCCAGGTATTTAAGACCACATAGATGCACATTCATGGTTAGATATCTAAAGGTATTAGAACATGGAGTGCAATACGATTATGTCTTATTTCAAAACATTGACGCAAGTAACCCTTATGATTAACAGTGGAGTTTTTTTATAGCGCCACGAGAAAACTGACCTTAGTGATGTTACGTTTGCTGTTTTAATTCATACAGACACTAGTCTGATAAAAGAACACTTTGTTGTAACGTATTCCAACCTACAGCCGCATTTTGACTCCACTGCGACAGACGGTTTTGAAAAACATTGTGGCAAAAAGATGAAATTGCCCATAAAGAGTTTTGTTTTTTTTGCGTCACTATGTTTTCAATTATATTCAACAATTGTAGATTTATTTGTAGATTTTTTTTTTTCACATTTTCGCAAATATGTTTGCAAAGTCGTCTGATCCAGGTTTACTGTATCTGAGAAATGGTTAATATTCGATAGTATTTGATGGTCATATGTTTATATCGGAAGACAATTTCACAACCTCCGATCCCCATATGTATGTAATTACACGTGATAAGGTTAAGTGTGTTACTTTTGTTTTATTCAATCAAATTATCAAGTATTTCCATGACTCGTCCCGTATTATTGTATGTATACGACCATTAAAGTGTCAAAACTTCACTAATTGGTTTCTTTTAAAAAAATGAAATACTGTTATTTTATATAATAAAATTTAAAAATTATGACGTTTTGGAAATGTCAAAGTATTAGTTAGACCAAATCAGTGCATTCATTGCATGTAAGAATTATATTGTAATTTTACAGACCATTGTAGCTTCTCAAATATTTATACCTTTTATATATTGTAGATATGTTGACTGAGACTTTCAGGGTTTCAGACAGTTCTTTTTACAACATATTCCTACTGTTTGTTCAAAAGGGTTTTTTATAGCTTCATCGAGACGTCTTAAAGAGTTGTCGCTTCTTTTATGGTATCTCCTTCCATTATATATAACAAAGTACTGGGGCGTCTCTGTTATACAGTACAATACAACATACTTTATTTGTTCAAAAACGTAACCGACTGATCAGGCAATAGATACATTAATACGGATAAAATCTGAAGATAATACAAAATATAATTTAGCAGAACTTTATAAAAAAAAAATAGATCACACTTAAATAAGAACATTACTGTTGTTGGCTAATTGAATACTCGACTTCTGAAAAAAATAAAGACTGAACTAATCCTTTTGATCGACTCGTCGGTTCTTCTCATAGATGAATGAAAGCCATATTACTTCGACTATGATTCGGACTACACGTATTGATTGTGGTTGATCTGACGCAGAGCTTGGCTCTGCTGAGATTGCGGGGCAATGAGGGAGAATGGCCAAGACCTTCCCATACCAATGCGTGTGTATGTCGGAACGCCTTTACTATCTTATGCTGACTTATTTGCTTATATACGGTAGATATTTCATTATATGCAGTAGATATTTCATTATATGCAGTAGATATTTTATTATGTGTGGTACTTTTGTCTTTATATGCTGTACTGTATTGGTTATATGTAGTGCAACTCTGTTTATATGTTGTGGTACTGTCTTTATATGCAGTGCATTCGAATTTGTGTGCAAAGACCAATATATGCAGTAGATTTGTTATTGTAATTTATTACATGCACGAATACAGCATCGCTGATCTGTTAATCTCTGTAGTAGTAACATGGCCATGGTTTGTCTTCCTAAATAAAGGTATCCTATTCTATATTACGGCACAATGCATCTTTATGGAAGTCAAGCAGCATTATTTTGTGGATGGTCTTTGGTTTATACTTCTGTTGTTTTTCCTGATTGCCAGTTCTTCACATTATTTGCATTACTAGCACATTCACTGGTGATAATATGACAATGTAAGCAATGAAATATTAAACGAAAAAAAACCATGAAAACTGCATTATTCACATATAAAATGAAAACACATATTTCAGGTATGCCGGGTCAAATTCCGCCAGCAATACTTAAGGATTAGTAATAACTAAATACTTAAAAGCATATTTCATCAATTCCCTCAAGTCAAGCAGCATTATTTTGTGGATGGTCTTTGGTTTATACTTCTGTTGTTTTTCCTGATTGCCAGTTCTTCACATTATTTGCATTACTAGCACATTTACTGGTGATAATATGACAATGTAAGCAATGAAATATTAAACGAAAAAAAAACATGAAAACTGCATTATTCACATATAAAATGAAAATACATATTTCAGGTATGCCGGGTCAAATTCCGCCAGCAATACTTAGGGATTAGTAATAACTAAATACTTAAAAGCATATTTCATCAATTCCCTCAAGTTAAGCAGCATTATTTTGTGGATGGTCTTTGGTTTATACTTCTGTTGTTCTTCCTGTTTGCCAGTTCATCACATTATTTGCATTATTAGCACCTTTACCTGTGATAATATGAAAATGTAAGCAATGAAACATTAAACGAAAAAAAACCATAAAAACTGCATAATTCACATATAAAATGAAAACACATATTTCAGGTATGCTGGGTCAAATTCCATCAGCAATACTTAAGGATTAGTAATAACTAAATACTTAAAAGCATATTTCATCATTTTCCCGCCCCTAATTTTTGTTAAACATGAATATTGGAATGTATTTAAGTACATCACTAAGTTGAAATAAATAGCAACCTTGCTCTCTAACAATACTTGTTAAGTGATTAAATCGTTAAGTATTTTTATTAGGGACACAAAAATGATGGAATTTGATTTTTAAGTATTTCAGTTTTACTGAGTGTTAAGTAAGGTTGGTGATATTAGACCCTGGTCCTTTCAACCCTTTCCCATATACAACAAATCTGTAGCATACGACCTTCGATATCATCTAGGCAAAAATATGGAATAATTATTTTAAATGAGAGGATCATTATTGAATAGGGTTGAAAATAGTACGACAAAAGAAGAAATTGCTCATCATGAGCAATTTCTTCTTTTGTCATACTATTTTTTTCAACAGTCGTCTGCTGCAGAGGTGTCATAATACGTATACAAGTGGGAAATGGTTAAACTATGAGCCGGTGCATGCGAGTCGATGCGAGTTGACTTTTTTTTTTTAAAGAGAGTAGATCCAGTTCTTTAAATGAAAGTAGAATTATTTAATAGAGTTTAAAACATTATGACAAAAGGATAAATTGCTCATTATGAGCAATTTCTCCTTTTGTCATTATGTTTTCAAAAGGCGTCTACTGCCGAGGTGTCATAATACGTATACAAGTGGGAAATGGTTAAAATATGAGCCGGTGCATGCAAAAAGATACGAGTTGAATTATTTTGAAGAGAGTAGATCCAGATCAGCCGGTGTAAAAGCGTGTAAGAACAGTATTTCAACGTGTGTAGATTCTGATAAGACCTAACAGGTGGACAGGATGTACCTGAACCAACAATGTTCAGAAATGCCAACTTGTACTCTTTCTTTTTTTTGTAGAACTTTATTAGCCACTTGTACCTAATTTTAGGGGCACAGGGATCGCTCTGGTCAGTCTAGTGAGACTGTGAGTTTTACAAGACTCGATGGTGTAGTGGTAGAGCGTCCGTCTTGGATGCGGGAGACCGCGGGTTCGATCCCCGGTCGGATCATGCCGAAGCCTTTATTAAAATAGTAGTAATGGCTACCTTCCTTTGCGCCGCTCAGGGTTGCGGTGTTAGCATTACGACTGACTGGCTGGTGTCAGGATAAATGAACCAGAAGAGCTGGTAACTTACCCAGGAAAACGGCGTGATATAACTAACTAAAAACATGTTACGAAAAAGGCGTAAAACACCAAACAATCAATCAATCAATCTTACAACACTCATCGGAGTCTTCACTGCTCGCAGATGCAACAAGACATGTATTCGCATGGCACGGTTCTGGTAAGTAGTGCGTACAATTTCGACACGTTTTAGTCAGATCTTATTTGGAAGGAAAAGCCATCGCTCGCCTCATGTTACATGTAATTATACCACTTAGTGCCTAATCGTCCGTACAAATATCTAAATGTTCATTCTTTTAAAGTGAATTATTACTTCGACCTTTAACCTCCATGGATGAGGTTTCATTAATGTCGGACCATATGAAAATTGGCAATTGCGTTTGTATTATGGGGCGGGGGTTAAATACGTCAACGATATTCCATTTATATCAATACGAGAAACCTCTGTTTTATGATCCATTGGAAGCTAGGTTGTACGTCATTTTCAACAATATTGTATTTATATCACGACGATAAACCCCTTTATCATGATTCATTGGTAGCTAGCGCCTTCTATAAGGACATTCCATCGTGACCACAGCGAGTCTTGTTAGAACATTAGCCGCTCTATAACAAATAAACCACGCTAACTAAAACTCAATGAGCTTCAGAAGCATAGGAATAATTCACCAGTGGAATAAGACACAGATCACCCTTTATATCATAGCTACTACCCACCTGTCTTTGATTGAAATCCAGTTATTTCACATTGTGTCCTTATAGCTCAGTTTCCTATTATTATTATTATTAATTATTACATAGTATAACATGACTACATAGTGAAGCTCTTAAATGTATATTTAATTCTTGCAATTTCGGTTTTGCTAACAAATCCCACCATACTTGCTTTGTATACGACGTTTTACGCAGCTTTTTAAACACCGTTTCAGTAACATCACGTCACTTTCTTGGTAAATAACCCGTACATGTCCCACTTGTATACTAACCTGACACCATCGATTCGATCGTAAACAACTTACCTCGCACTTCTGAACGCCAGGGAGGAAAATCAATTACTACCATTGTTAAAGTATTTTGTATGACCCGATCGGGGATCGAACAGGCTTTCAAGTTATCCACAGAAGCAGGATATGAAAAGAAAAGAGAGTTTGTTTCGGGGATAAATCAAAGGCTTATTTCATCGTTTGTGATTCGTGAACATTCTAATGTTCGAACACACACGATTTATCTTTTATTCAATTTGGGTTTAACTAAGAAACGCCCCCGGCAAACATTAAACGATTATGTCGCATTAGTGCATAC
>JASEVX010001331.1:0-18190 GCA_031761405.1 Serripes groenlandicus | reverse complement strand
GACTCTGTTTAGTGATACCCCTGCTATGATAGCCTAACGTTGAAATACATTCACTTAAAATAACCTCTAAAATATACAATGTTTACTATTTTGCAGCTATAACATCAACATCCAAACGGGGCAAATTGGTGGAGATTGCTGCCCTTTTCAAGATGAGGGCAGATGTACCAAGGGATGTCCCAGCTCTACAAAAGAAGTGGGACAACTTGGTACAGGTCCACAGAGCCCTGTATATGGATGTCATGAGGAGTCAGAGGATGACAGGTAAATAAAAACCAGGTCATAGAGAGATGAAATATTATATTATTTGAAAAAAGGAAATTAATAGCTTCTATCTTCAAGTTAAAGGTTAAATTTCTATTTGTTTCTTTATGATTTCACTGTCCATGTTCAATGGACATCTCAGTGCTAATATATAGGTTTAAAAATAAACAGAATTATGTCACAATACATGTAATTACAGCTTAATGTACTTATATTATCAGGAGGGGGTCCACAGACTTCAAGACTTACCCTGCTGACAGAGGCTGTTATGGATGTCGTTGGCAGGACAGCTGCCAACACATTAGGGGTAGCTGATTGCAGCATTGATTCGAGCATGCTGCTGCTTAATCAGCTATAGTAAGTTAATCTACGTATTACATGTAAATGTTATTTCCTGAAGTTCAACTGAACATGACTTAATGATAAGGTTAAATAATTTGCTCATCAAGTTTAGGAAAAATAACAACAAGTAGAAATATGTTTTAAGTCGTCTGCTGCAGAATTGTCTAATGAGGGAAAAGGTTAACAAGGTATTTCATTCAAACAGTTTTCATTTTGACCTTTGGGGTGAACGTTTGTGCCAAGTTCATTTGAAATCCTATGTTGCATGGTTGAAATGCAGGATGGAAAAGGTACAGTTCTATCACTTTGACCTCTTGAGTGTGTCCTTGACATTTGAGGTACAGGCCTAGGTATGGTGGTGACATACTGCCTTGTGGTATAAAAGCTTTATGTAGACTTTTGTTGAAAAGAAATTGGCTGGATAATATTACAATATCATTAAATAATTCGCAATAAGGGATAAATTCATTTTATTACAGTTTCATAAAAAAAGGAAAACAATGTATTATACAACAATGTATTATACAAGTAATAAATGTTTTATTTTGTATAACAGTGCCACAATTGATTTTATTACAGTTTCATGTAAACAGGAATATGCTGTTTTATACATGTAATAAATATTATATTTTGTTTTGAATAACAGTGCCACTACCCCTTCAATCTCAGCAGGGAGACAGCTTACCAGGCTGAGTCAAGGTATTCATATTTAATTTTATTACTTTTGACTATGTGCATGATATTTTCATTAAAATTTTCCATTAAATGATAACAGTTTTTAAGAAAATGTTATGCACTGTTGTTGATATATCACTGGTGATGATGCACTATATTACTTATAGTGAATACTATGAACACTAAATTGTCATTCAATATATCAGTTTCAGTTCTCTTACACATAGTTATTAGTACACAAGGTTTATCAATTTATCTAAAGTTATTAGTTCACAAGGTTGATCAATTTATCTAATGTCCTTAACCCTTTCCCTTATATAGACGCTTTATGATGCCTCTGCAGCAGACAGCTTTTTGAAAACATGGTGACAAAAGAAGAAATTGCACAAAACGTGCAGTTTCTCATTTTGCCACCATGTTTTCAAATTGTTGTCATAGGTTATCCATTTATTTTTGAGATTTTCTATGTTTTGAAAAAAATGTTTAAAGTCATCTGCTGCAAAATTGTCTTATGTGGGAAAGGGTTTAATTAATATCACAAAGGTATGGCTAAACTAATGCAGAGTTACTGAGTATCAAGCTTAGTTCATCAAGCGTTATATTCTATCATTGAGCTATCATAATTATAGAGTAGCAAAGCATTTCCCATAACTCATAGACTTGTCAATTTATGCTACATGTATGGAATTATTATTACTTAGTATTATTTATTGCACAGTTCTATTTGACAAAACAATTCTCTTATTAACAAAATAGCCTTTATGTCATTCCATCTATGATATTTAGGTCTCACCCATCAAGTATCAAATTAGTGAAATTAGGATTGATAAATAGTGAGTTTTCATATTTTTGCCTAGAAGTTATCAAAGTCACCTGCTGCAGATTTGTCCTATGTGGGAAAGGGTAAATGAAATCTATAAAAAAGTACCACCATTCTGATACCGAACATAAATAGATAGATAACTATTCAGCAAACTACAAATTTTAAGGTAGATGTGCCTGTTCATAAATCACAAATATAGACAATTAACAGTATTACCTTGAATTTGTAATTTGAATACACTTAAAACTCTAAAGCAACCAGGAAAAGAAAAGACAGTGTTGCATGGTTATACAGATGGCAGATTTCTGCATTACTCATGGCCACCTGTCTTCTGTGGTTCTAAAACATAACTCTTTCCTTCATATCAAATGTGCATGAGTGGACTTTGAAAATACCTAAGAAAAACAAGGAAAGATATTATAAATGAAAGTTTATTTATTCAAAAAAGGTTGAAATTACTCCTCTTGTCACATTGCTTTCAAAAGTCATCTGCTGGAGAGGTGTCAGAAAGTATCTGTCCTACTTCTTACATTCAGGCAAGAGTTTTATCAAATAATCTAACAATATTTTATGTATGATAACCAGTATTTTTTTTTTTTCATTTTAGAGTGGACAATATCTTCCTTATATTTGTTAATATTTAGAAAATGCATAAAACTGAGCAATACTTAATTTTTCTTTCTATTTAATAGAATGGAAGAGCCCATTATAATGGAAGTGCCTTCTTCAGAAGAGTCACCGACAATTTTGGCAAGGTATGATGTTTTATTTTGTCAAACATTGACCTGCTGTAAGTGAAATTTAAAAAGTATGTCAAAGCAGATGCAGTTAATAAGTTGTATTACATGTTCACATATATATACATATGTTTAGCTACCTTTTCTAAGCCCTTTTAAAGCATGTAGCCAAGCACTTTAAAACCAAATTCTACATAGATCAATTGGTAGTTTTTGGTGGTTCATAAAACATAACCAAATACTTTATCATATAATTTATAAGGTAAGTACTTTGTAAGTCATAAAAAGGGTCATAACACTTACAAATTATTTACTGAATTATGCACCATTGGCTGTTCCTGGAAGTTATGATGATTAAAATATTTTTGTAAGTGTTAAAGATATATCTCTATTAAATTGTTTTGAAAAAAACATTGGTATGAAAACTTCTAAAATCTTAATAGAAAAAGGGACACAATACTTAAAATTGTATTACAGCCTTTTAAACTCTTGTCTGTTGATAAGTATTGTATAAGCTAACTCTATTGGTTTGAAAAAAGTGGGGTGGTAGAAAGACTCCTACAAAAAGTTGAAAAAGGACCATAATACTAACACAAACATAGAGAGAATTATATCCTCTTGTCTGTTGGTGGAGGTAATTATTAAAGTGTGTAAGTTGCCAAGCAATATCTTTTAACAGTAATAATCCATTCTTCCTGTTGTCACAACACTTGTAATTTAAAGTTTGCTCATATCTCTTTCAGTGGTGATTCAAATGTGCAGGTTGTCTGCTGCAGCTGCCAGTGCCACAGCAGACTGGACAAGCTGAAGGAGGAGAAGATGATGCTTCAAACACAATTGTTAAAAAAAAATTATATGAAGAATAAAATAAAAAGAATCTTTAAAACATGATCACTATGATCACTAAGGGAAGAAAATACTCTCATAAAGACAGGTTGCAGCTTAATGTAAATTATTAGCTTTTACATTATTTGTGTGCCAGATTAAACTGCCACCTGTCTTAACCTTTTCCCACATACAACAAATCTGCAGCACATGACTTTGAATAAATAGGGACAATAACACAAAAATATCCATAAAAGATAGCTCAATTGTTTAATACATTTGAAAACATTGTGGCAAAAGTTTAAATTTATCCTTTTTTATGAATAATTTCAGCTTTGCTCACAGTGTTTTCAAAAGTGGTCTGCTGCTTTTTCATCAAAATGCATCTGCATGTGGGAAGGGGTTAAAACCTTTCACATATACAGAAACTTTTTGACCCATCTGCAGCATACAACTCTTGTAAACATTGCTGTAAATGTGTGAAGTTGCTCTTAACTATCAATTTCTCATTTTGCCACAATGTTTTGAACTCTATTCATTTATAGTATTTCTTTAGTCATCACTGTAGACATGTTTTATTGAATCTGTGTAAGAGAATATTGTGTTAATTTGATTCTTTTGAAAACATTGTTACTAAAGTGTTTCAAAAATAAGTCATTGCAATAAAGTCCCTGTATCTCAGTCCTACATCAGGAGCAGCTTGACCATGTGGGTTTGCTTGTTGACCACCGTCATCATTAATATCATTGGCATCAGGAAGAGGGATATTTTGCATCTTGCAAATATTATGCAGTACTCCACAGGCAGTGATGATCCTGTTGCAGAAATGATTGAATGTGAACAATTAACAATTTTTAGCTGTACTGGCCATTGGCCAGAAGGGCTTATGTCGTGGTGATTCGTCTGTTGTCCGTGCGTGCGTGTCTGTAAACAATTTCTTGTTAACACGATACATTATTTATGTTTGATTATATCTCAATCAAACTTATACAGTAGTTAGATATCCATGAGAGCTCGGTTCCTTTCTTAAACCAGCCAGATCCGCCAATGCATGACTGGATTATGGCCCTTGAAATTGTCAAAATTGCTATACTATAGCTTGTTAACACAATAAAGTCTTTATTTGTGATTGTCACAATAACGCCTTCAAGATCCAAGCCAGTAGAGCAAAGGCCCTCATGGGCCTCTTGTTATTAAAAACCGTCCATGAAGTTATAAAACTCTAGTACAAAAATGTACAAACTAGAGGCTCAAGATTTGAGAAGTTTTGTGTCGAGAGATTTTTAATCTCTGGGCCCATTATAATTTTAACCAAGCTCATCTCAGCCTAATGATTTTAAGATTTGAATCTCACTTATTGCAAGGACAGTGTAACAAATGATTTCTTTGTTGAGAAATATAACACTTACATCTACTGATTCAAGAAAGTCATTACCTGCATGCCTTTTCTGGGGTGGTTCGAATTTCTCCATGCAGAATCCCAAACCTCCTCTTGAGTTGTCCAATTCCGCGTTCAACTTTGGCCCTAGTAACTTTGTGGGATCTACAAAAAAGTGTGTTGTGCTGGTGATTAAATTATAAACGGTTATATATGATATTCAAATGAACTTAATGTGTAGATGTGTGGCACAAAGAGAAAACAAGGAGAATTGTGTTCAATTGACAGCAATATTCCTTTGGTGGTCCTCTTTCAAATTAATATTTGAACTTTTGAAACACTTTATGGAAAAGGAGAAATTTATTTTCATCAATTCACTCTTTGCCACAATGTTTACAAATAACCATCATCCAATTGATTCTGTGGTGTCTTCCCTTCTTGTGAAATTCAGATATAAATTTCTATAATCCCAGGATTTGTTTAAGCATTATTATACTTTTTTACATTTGTAATAGTTAACATGTTAACACTTTCCCCAATATGACACATCTGCATTAGACAACTTTGAACAATTTTTGTCAAAACATAGGGAAAAAATCTATCATTGAATGAATAACCTATGACTAATAGTAGAAAATTATGTGGCAAAAGGAGGAATTGCACGTTTTGCAGATGCATTAGAAAGTGTCTTTATGAGGGAAAGGGTTATGTTACAAAACTGAAGTAAATTTGTGTATATTAAACCTGTTCAAATTATTAAATCATTTCTTTGACCTTTACTATTTTAATGTGTATTGTCATTCGCCACCTTATCCACTCTTGAAGAAATTCCTTTAACCATTCTATCATTAAAAAAATAAGTTTCCAAGTTTATGATGCTCTTAAATTTAAAAATTGGAACCTCCCTTTTAAATTAAACTAAAAAAAATGAATGGGTTAAAAACATGGTGACAAAATAATTTGTTTGTTTGGAGCAATTTCCTTTTTGTCGACAAGTTTTCAAAAATGAGGGAAAGGGTAAAGATACCTGTTGTATGCACTTTGAGGTCCAGGCTGTGGGTTTAGGTATGGCGTCAGCAGCCATCGTCTGCAAGGGTACCCACTGTCACCTAAAATATGGTATCCGGCAGGCACAACACCCCTCTCAAACAATTCCTTGAGCCCACTGTTTTTCAGTATTTTGCTATCATGTGTAGATCCTGGCCAGCGCGCAACAATGTCTACTAATTCATCACTGGCATTAAAGATGACCTGCAGTATATGCAATGATACAATTGTACATGTTTAAAGTCTGAAATGGTAAACACTGTAAACATACAGCTAGAAAGCAAAAAATATAAAACAAATTTGTGATAAAACATACAAATTTCACTGAAAAAGTTGGTACATCTATACATTATGTACCCTGGGAGTGGGTATATGTTTATATCAGGTTTTCAATCAGCTTTCTGTCTATGCCATGTAGTGTTTGACCCAGGGCCTAAAGTAAATGAAATTCAAGCACTCCATTCTGTATTGATCTGCATAAACTTGATAGCATTAAAATTATATTCACCTGTACATACATGTCAAGGTCTACTGGATCTGTGGGGAAAGCTATAAATTGACGAATATTTGCAGGAGATATAAGAGAATTTACAACCGCCGTCGACACCTTGGAAACTGTGGACTGGGCAACATGGTGAAGATCGCCATCATTAAGTTGAATTTCACCGGTAGCCAGGAATCTCAATGCTATCAAAATCTTTTCCGACACTGACAGACTGTTGTGCCTGGCAGTCGGAGATTCGAGATGAACCCGTAACAGCTCCGTCAGGTACTCGATACCTCTCCTATCAAATCTGTATCGACGCAGTAGGTCATAATTATTCAGTTCTGCAAGTATGTCTGGGCGAGCTGCCATTCCTATAACAAATTAACACAACATTTTAGTTAATCCACTTAATCTGTGCGTCGTAGAATTGACAAAGCGAAAAATGAATAACAACATGTTATATCGATATCATATACGAAATAACACTGTTGTTGACACATTCGATGCCCGTCTAAGTGAACTTCATATTTTGTCTATCCGAAATTGAACAAATCCGAACTACTGAAATTTCACAATAACACACGAAGCGTTCCTCCGTAGAAAAACTAATGTCTGAATGAATAGAATCCCGATTAAGTCACAAAATATCCTTCTATTTTCTTTTACATTCCGTTGTTTTTATGTAGAAAACAAATCGCATGAACTGCTTTAAAAGATATATTTGTTTAACTTTCTAGAACGTCGAGTGGTAAGCGTTCATTTAAAACAGAGTTATCTCTCTTATAATGTGTAGAATAGTCTAAAAGTCGGACATCGACGTAATCGGAAAGTAAAATCTACTCACCTGTCTGTTTTATTTTTCAAACAAGCAGTCTAATATATCGAAAAAATCCGTGAAAGTACGTGAAAATGTTGCAATTGATATTTTCTTAAATGATTTAAGGAAGGTGTAGAGTTTCCTTAGATTTAAGAAAATATTTAAGATTTTTTAAAGATAAGAAGCTACCGGAATACCACTTAAGAAATTTCTTATAAATAAGGAGAAAATTGCTCGATTTAGGGAAAATCTTGAATTTAAGAAAATCTTAACTTTTTAAGATGCTTCTGGAATACGGCCCCAGATCTACAGAAGACGACTTTGAAAACGTTTTGGCAATAATATGGAAAATCTGTGCAATCTAATACAAGTATAATATTTAAATCGGAATAGAGTTGAAAACATTGTGTAAAAGGAGAAATTGCTTAGCAATGTTGTCAAAATGCGTCTGCAAGTGGGAAACAGATAAAGGGAGTTTTTTGCATGATGTAAGATGCTTATTTGACCCGTTGTTTTGGGTTCTCAAAAGAATAGTTTCACTGAAATAGCTTTTTAGCTCGGCTTTTTGAAAATAACAAGAGCTATTGTCATGACCCTGGCGTCGGCGGCGTTGTCGTCCGGTTAAGGTTTTAGTTTAGCTCAGCTTTTTTGCTATTTTATAACAAACTACTACTGTTATAATCAATAAACTTCATAAACATAATCATATTATATTAAATAATAAAAGTATATAGCTGGAAATCTTTATTTGTTTGACTTTAGACTTCAAAACACAAGGTTAAAGTTTTTTGTTTAGCTCGGGGTTTTTTGACTTATGATTTTTCATATCTTAAAAACTATTTTTATGCCCCCCCGGAATCTCCGATTCGGGGGGCATATAGTTTTTGGCCTGTCTGTCTGTCTGCACGTTGGTCTGTCTGTCTGTCTGTCTGTCTGCACAAAAAAACCTTTAACCTTGACCACTACTTTTGAACCATAATAGGTACGGCTACCATATTTCACATGTGTATTCCTTGTGACATGACCTTTCTGTCAGTACCAAAATTTTTGACTTTGCGACCTTGACCTTTGACCTAGATGTAGTTTTTGGCCTGTCTGCACGAAAAAAACTTTAACCTTGACCACTACTTTTGAACCATAACAGGTACGGCTACCATATTTCACATGTGTATTCCTTGTGACATTACCTTTCTGTCAGTACCAAAATGTTTGACCTTGCGACCTTGACCTTTGACCTAGATGTTGCCATTCTCGAAACAAACTTTAACCTTGGCCATTACTTTTGAACCATAACAGGTACGGCTACCATATTTCACATGTGTATTTCTTGTGACATGACCTTTCTGTCAGTACCAACATTTTTGACCTTGCGACCTTGACCTTTGACCTAGATGTAGTTTTTGGCCTGTCTGCACGAAAAAAACTTTAACCTTGACCACTACTTTTGAACCATAACAGGTACGGCTACCATATTTCACATGTGTATTCCTTGTGACATGACCTTTCTGTCAGTACCAAATTTTTTGACCTTGCGACCTTGACCTTTGACCTACGTCTCTTTGTCGAAAAAAACTTTAACCTTCACCACTACTTTTGAACCGTAACAGGTACGGCTACCATATTTCACATGTGTATTCCTTGTGACATGACCTTTTTGTCAGTACCAAATTTTTTGACCTTGCGACCTTGACCTTTGACCTCCGTCTCTTTGTCGAAAAAAACCTTTAACCTTGACCACTTCTTTTGAACCGTAACAGGCACGGCTACCATATTTCACATGTGTATTCCTTGTGACATGACCTTTCTGTCAGTACCAAAATCTTTGACCTTGCGACCTTGACCTTTGACCTTTGACCTTTGACCTACGTCTCTTTGTCTGTCTGTCGAAAAAAACTTTAACCTTGACCACTACTTTTGAACCGTAACAGGTATGGCTACCATATTTCACATGTGTATTCCTTGTGACATGACCTTTCTGTCAGTACCAACATTTTTGACCTTGCAACCTTGACATTTGACCTACATTTTGAAAACTTTAACCTTGATCACTACTTTTGAACCGTAACAGGTACGGCTTCCATATTTCACATGTGTATTCCTTGTGACATGACCTTTCTGTCAGTACCAAATTGTTTGACCTTGCAACCTTCACCTTGACCTTTGACCTACATTTTGAAAAAACTTTAACCTTGATCACTACTTTTGAACCGTAACAGGTACGGCTTCCATATTTCACATGTGTATTCCTTGTGACATGACCTTTCTGTCAGTACCAAATTGTTTGACCTTGCAACCTTCACCTTGACCTTTGACCTACATTTTGAAAACTTTAACCGTGACCACTACTTTTGAATATTAATAGGTACGGCTTCCATATTTCACATGTGTATTCCTTGTGACAAGACCTTTCATTCAGTACCAATAGTTTTGACCTTGACCATTACCTTCGACCTAGATGTTGCCATTCGGGGGCATCAGTGTTTCACAAACACATCTTGTTTCTATAGCTTTGAAACTTTACACACTTGTTCAGTGTCTTAAGGTGACCTTATATAACAAGTTTCATAACTCTGTAAATAGTATTGACTAAATTATCTCCCCTTTTGGACTTAGAAAATCTAGTTTGAAGGAAAAAAACTGGTGATAACTGAAATACAATTTATGCTATAGCTTTGAAACTTCCTTAACTTATTCAATGTTTTAAGATAACTTGATATATTAAGTTCCATAACCCTGAAATTAATATTATTATCGCTCCTTTTGGACTTAGAACATTTAGATTGAGGGTTGTCATCCGGTTAAGGTTTTTTGTTTAGCTCAGCATTTTTATTGTTTTCTAACAATTTACTACTGTTATAGTCACTAAACTTCATAAACATAATCATATTATGTTAAACAATCACGGTATATAGCTAGAATACCGTAATTAGTTTCTTGACTTTAGACTTGAAAACTTAAGGTTACAGTTTTTTGTTTAGCTCGGCTTTTTGACCATTTTTGACTTGTGATTTTTTATATCTCAAAAACTATTTCTGCTATAGCTTTGAAACTTCACACACTTGTTTAATGTCTTAAGGCGACCTGATATAGCAAGTTCCATAACTCTGAAATAAATATTTACCAAATTATCTCCCCTTTTTGGACTTAAAACATCTAAATTAAACAACAAAAGTGGCAATAATTCTTAAACAATTTCTGCTTAAGCTTTGAAACTGCACAAACTTATTCAATGTCTTAAATTGACTTGATATAACATGTTCCATAACTCTGAAATTAATATTGACCAATTATCCCCCCTTTCAGACTTAAAAAATCTTAAGTTAAACGATAATTCAAAAACAATTTCTGCTTTAGCTTTGAAACTTCACAAACTTATTCAATGACTTAAAATTACCTGATATAAGTTGTTCAATGTTTTAAAGTCACGTTATATAACGAGTTCCATAAATCTGAAATTGATACTAACAGAATTATCTCCCCTTTTTTGACTTTTTGACAGACAAAAGTGACGGTAAGCCGAGCGTCTGTGCCGTACGCGGTGCTCTTGTTTTGAGTAGCTACAACATTGGTTTGTGTTATGTTGGATAATACTCTATTCTCAAAATATTTTGATGTTTAGCCTGGCTTTCAATAATAAATGAATGTTCATATGGCTATTTATGAAGAAGTGAGGAGTGTCTAGTTAATTTGCCTGACTGTCACAGGTAAAATAAGAGTTAAATGTTATAGTTATATTACTTCCTCCGCCCTGCTTTTGATTAAAACATTATAAATATTCATAACGAATATTAACCCTTTCCCTCATACGACAATTCTGCAGCAGACGACTTTGAACGTATTTTGTCAAAAAATAGAAAATCTCCATAATTGAATGGATAACCTATGACAAAAAGTGGAAAACATTGTGGCAAAAGGAGAAATTGTGCAATTTCTTCTTTTGTCACTATGTTTTTAAAAAGCCGTCTGCTGCAGAGGAGCTCTGAATTTTCTATTTCCAGGAGTAATTTCCCAGGTATGTGAGGGATATGACACTGTTATTGAAGGATTTCAATCTCTTGATTACATCACCGTAGATATGCTGGTACTTGCCTTCCATTACCTACACAACTACCTTATCAGACAAGCACGAATCGCTCAATGCGGACTGCCATGTTCTTTCAACATAAAGCGGGAGTTCCGAGAAGCACTGAGGGAGGAAACTGAAATCACGGTACCGGAAAATTCTGTGCTGCCGATTAACATTGTCGACACCATACAACAGCAGTTCAGATCGGTAACCAGTGAGGATATGATGCAGTATACCCCCCGGGAGTATGTAGCACAGAAAATTGAGTCGGTGGATGTGTCGGAGACGATGATTGCGGAAGATAGGGAGGACATCATTCTGATAGAGACCGTCGAGAATGCGGGGGATAATGTTATTGAGACGGTAGAAATACCGAATGACATACAACAGTTGACCCAGCAGACGGGCTTACAGCGGTCGTTAATTAACGGGAAGTTGTTTCATACTTACCCTAGAAGTGATGATAACAGTTTCTAACCCTTTCCCACATACAGCAAATCTGCAGCAGACGAATATGAAAACATTTACTCAAGATAAGGAAAATGTAGGTATAATTACTGAAAAAAAAGTTGAAAAGAGTTTGGCAAAAGGAGAAATTGCTTGTTCTGATGTTTTCAAAAGTCGTCTCCTTCAGTCGCATCAAATTGCGTCTATAGGTGGCAAAGGCTTAAGTATTTACCCCATGTGATGTTTCTCTAAGCCTTTTGCAGGTCCTTTTGTTTAATTAGGGTATTATGTCGTGATTTCAGTTATACATGTATCACGGCAGCAGTTGCGGAAAAGTTGCTTGTGATTACCGATTAGCAATTTCTCCTTTTGCCACAATGTTTTCAAATGTCTTCTTGTTTAAATGTGTCAAACTGTGTCTGCATGTGGAAAAGGCGTTAACCCTTTCCCTCATATAGACGCTTTCTGACGCCTCTGCAGCAGACGGCTTTTTGAAAACATAGTGACAAAAGAAGAAATTGCACAAAACGTGCAATTTCTCCTTTTGACACAATGTTTTCCACTTTTAGTCATAGGTTATCCATTCAATTATAGAGATTTTCCATTTTTTGACAAAATATGTTCAAAGTCGTCTGCTGCAGAATTGTCGTATGAGGGAAAGGGTTAATAGTGTCATCTGCTGTCAAAATATCTAACACAATAAATGTTACATGTAGAACTTTGGCGGTATCCCTTTTAAAAATATAAGAAAACATTGTGGGAAAAGCAGACAATGCTCATGAAATTTTATCTCTTCCCCAAAATGTTTTCAAAGATTGTCAGCTACATAGGACATCGGAAGCTTATCATTCAGTTTAAGGGGTTCCAACTATTCCATAAAGTTTGTTTGAATGATGTTTTCAACTTATTTCAGTTATATCGCGTAATTTCCTGAGTAATTTACTAGCACTAACGGTATTCTTGATATTAATTTTATTTTAAACTTATTTATTCTACATCGAATGTAAAACAAGCTTAAAGCTTATATTAATCACGCTTGATGTCTTGATATTGATACTCAGTGACTGATGCATCAGTTGTAATGCTCTTCTCGCGATTTTTACCTTTTCTCCGATACAACAAATCTGCAGTAGACAACTTTGACAATAATCATGCAAAAAGATGTAAAATCTCTTTAAATTAAAGTATAATTACGATTAAAAGTGGAAAACATTGTGCCAATTTCTCCTTTTGTCACAATGAATTCAAAAGTCGTCTGAAAATGATACAGAATGTGTCAACATGTGGGAAGGGTTAAGGTCCAAGGAGGGAAGCCCCATTCGAGGGCTTGGTGTAAAACGGTTGTAACTCGAATCGGTATTTTTTTTACCAAGATTAATCGCCCCGCTATAAAGTCTTCACAAGCGCTAAATCATTTTTCTTGGTAAACAATGGAAATTTAGGTGCCATTGCTCGTTCTGAGCAATGGCACCTAAATTTGCATTGTTTACAAAGAGGTCAAAATTGCCCATAAACCAGGGTTTTCTAAATAGGATTTGAGTTACAACCGTTTTGCACCAAACCCTCGCATTGCTACCATTTTGAAAAGTCTTTGGTATGATCTGACTGGGGATCAACCACTGTTTTTATGCTCCCAAAGCAGACACTCTAACCACTACACCAGGGAGTGGGTCTTCTAATAGTCTGTAAAGTCTTGAAAATGCTTGAAGGTTTTTTATTTAATTTTCTTTGAAGCCTTTAAGGTTGAAAGATATGTACAGGACCATGTATTGACATTATATATATGCTAATAGTCTTTGTGGAAAAGCAGCCAGTTGCTTGGAAAGTATGCTGTGTTGAGTACTGGTGTGAGAAAGCTAGGAAACACATGAGTAGGTGAACTTACCGCCATGATATGACTAAACAAAACGGCATTAAGCCCCAACCAATCAATCAATTTCGACATTATTTTGCTGAATGTGTTTGGTAAAGGGAAACAAACGGTGTTAACAAACTCCAACAATAAGAGTGAATACAATGTGTTATCTCCCTTTACACTACCTTAATTGTATTTCCTCTTTATCCCTTTTCCTCATACAAAAAGTCTGCAGCAGACGACTTTGAAAACATTCAGGCTTAAATATGGAAATTGTCTTTCAATATAAGTATAATCAGGAATTCAAAAAATTGTGGTAAAAGGCGAAATTGCTCATTATGAGCAATTTCTCCTTTTGCCACAACGTTTCCAAATGTCGTCTGCTGCAGATGCGTCAAAAAGCATCAACATGAATTGAAAAGGGATAACTTATTGAAAGCCACTCGTTGCTTTAATAAGATTTGCCTAACAGAAAAGGATGTTGGCCCAATACATCAATTAAAGTACAGCTTTTACCTAACACATGCCAGAGTGGTCTGTGTGTTGGGTAAATCCGAATTCACCAGATTTGAAAAAATGTTTGGAGAATTGGGAAAAAGATAAAATATTCAAGGTGACTGATTACAAACTATCTCCCTAAATGCTACTCTTATATTGAAATGTAAACATGATAAAACTATAAAATATAAAAATATAGCATATTGAAGATGTTTGTTTATTTTATTGCAGTTTTAAATTCAGAAAAGTCCTCAAAAACCAACTCTTGTTGATCGGTTATATCACTTAACCATTATCCTCATGTAGACACATGTTAATGCATCTGTTTGATTGATTGATTGATTGGGGTTTAACGCCGTTTTTAACAATTTCTCAGTTATATCACGGCGGCCAGTTTACCTACTCATGCATTTCCTGGTTTTCGCACACCCATCTTCCCAAGCAACTGGCTGCTTTTCCACATGGACTTAGCCCATTGGTGGAAGACGATTGACGCATGTCGCATTGACTTTTGTCAATCGTCGGAAAGAAAGTTGGCCGAACCGGGATTCAAACTCACAACCCCTGGATTGAGAGCCCGCGTCGCTACCGACTGAGCTTCCTGGGCTCGGCTAATGCATCTGCAGCAGACACTTTAGTAAACATTGTGACAAAAATTAAAAAAAATCTCAATAGCGTTTTGTTTTTTTGCAGCATTAATCTCAAATGTATTTAGTAATTTCATTTGTTGAGTTTTTCCAAATTTTTACCGATATGTTTTCAGAAACCGTTATCTTGTGCCGATTTGTTTTGTGCTTTTTAAGGGTTAACCATTCACCTGAACCGGATAGGTGGAACATTTCCGAACCGATACGTCTATGTTCCGATTTAGGACTTTATTGATACACCAAATAAATTCCTTCCTTGTTTCCCATGTAAAACGACCAGTTTCAGCCCTTAATTGTCACACTTTCTAAGCGTGTTTCATGTAGAACACCATAATGTTTACAGCTTCTCTGTACATCTGAAAAATATGTCAGCAAATCAAACGGGACAATTAACTTCGCCTTTCTGAAAACAAAAAGTGAAATACCTAAAGGAAAGGTAAGATACATGTAAAGACCATTTTTTTAAACCTCAAACAAATGAGACATACTGATTGATTGTTTTGTGTTTAACGCTGCTTTCAACAATTGTTCGGGTATATCACATCGATTGCTGGGTAAGTTACCAGCACTACTGGTCCATTTATCCTGACACCAGTCCGTCAGTCGTAATGCTTACCCTGCAACCCTGAGTGCCAAGGAGGGCAGTCATTACTACAATTCTTAAAGTATTTGGTATGACCCAGCTGGGGATCGTACCCGCATGCGAGGCGGACGCTCTACCTCAAATGAGACATAAGTATTGTGAGCAACTTCTCCCCGCCCCTTCTTAATTTCAAAGTGTCGGAGTAAACGGTTCGTTCATCTGTTTATTTCCACAGTAAAATGATTTTGTATTAGGACAAACTGTATGCAACTATATAAAATTTATTCTGAGAGCTAGAAATAGAATAGATAACAAAAAAGTAACAAGTTTAATAGACTGCGACCATACAGTGTGTATTGCATTGGGTTATTTTAACTTAGAGGTCTGTTTCGAGTTTGGATAGAGATTGTCATTTTCATGAGAATTCAACTGTTGTGTGTCATCGAGTTTATTTCAACTTTAGGGACTGTTTCAAGTTTCGATAGAGATTGTAATTTGCTCTTATCATTTTCCTGAGAACACGCCTGTTTGTCATCCGGTTTATACAACTGTGTATGCATTTGAATATTGTGTGTTAAACATGTTGAACGTCACACGAACTTTATCACCCGCGGGAAATAACGGCTGTTTATACAATGAGCCGCGTCCGGGGAGTTGGGGGTCTTATCGATTCTCTGTCACGGGATATGATATAAGAGCGGCGAGAAAACCAACATTGTGGACTCTGCGTAAAGTATCGACCCGGATCAGCCTAAGCATGCCGCTCATGCTAACCCTGACATACACGTTTCGCCTCCTGTGGATTTTCTGTTTCAGGACTCCTTACTCTATACCTCTGTCCCTCCGAGACGGAATGTGTCTGCCGGATTAGCTTGCACAGGCTGATCTGGGTCGATACATAACGCAGAGTCCATAATGTTGGTTTTCTCGTGGAACGGCTCATGTAGGAACACAAGTGGGACACTTCTAGTTTTCTTATCATAAGTTACATCTGGGTCTACATACAATGTGACAGTGAAGACTGTACTGAGATTACACGTATGGACTAGTTCGCATGTGCATTAATTGTATCACTAATGTGTCTTCTTTGATATACAATTGAAAACATTCTGGCTTAAATATGTACGGATACGTGGGGCTCTTTGGAAACTCGATTTTCTTTCGTCATGAAATTGTTAAAACATGCTATAACACTTGTAGCTGTTATGCAAAAAATAGCATAGTGAATTGTATTGAAATTGAACGCGAATTCAACAAGACTATTTATCCGACAAACGTTGATCACATGAAAGCGTTATCTTGGAGCACGTGACACCTAAAGTGTGTTTTGGCGGTAATGTCTTCGTTGCCTAACATTTTCTCATTAAAAGCATTTATGTTTGGCTTAACGCCGAACGCCGTTTAAAACAGCGTATCAAATACATCAAAGCGTGAAAACTTATTCACGATCCCTGTCTGTCTGTCTATCCAGTACCATGATAGGATATGTACCTTGTCACTCCAGCATGACCGCAACGGGCGAGGATCGAACCCTAGACACATGATCTCAAATCCTCCCCACGCTAATTACTTATCCAGGAAACGCCGTGATATAGCGGAAACAATTTTGAGAGCGCTGTAAAACAACACATGGAAACAGTGGATGTCGAAAGTATTACACAACACTATTGACCCGACTTTTGTGCAAATACTCTCAATACTTTCCTGATGGAGCCTTTTGGTGTTTCTTCAACTGCTTCTTTTACACCATGGATGTTCTCAGAACAACTGGCTGATCGTGGTCGACCTGCGTTTTTCTGTCTTCCGTCATTTACTGAATATGTCTGCTCGAAGCGCATTAACATTTCGATGTACATGTTGTCGAGTTAGTATTTCTTCTTTGGGATACAATTTTTGCACTTGCCGTTTGACAATTATTCGTGACTTGAGTCTTATAATACAATGAAATAATTAGCGTGAACGCCATCTTGGAAAACAACTGTTATGAACTGTCCTCACTTCCGATGTCACGACGTACTCGCGCCATTTGTGTGGAAAAAGATTCGGTCATTCGAACCCGGTACTTTTGGTAGGTGATGCCGACGCTTTACGATACTATAACGATGTCTTCTACAGAATGAGACATTAATTGGTACGATACAATGGTCTTTGAGTTGCAAAAGGTGATTGTAAAATCTCGTTTCAATTGAGAACCGTGAAGACTTTGATCAGCCTGTTAATACAAAGTTTCACCAGAACCTTCAATGTCTGCCTGTATTTAGATGTAGTCTCACTGGTTTCACTCGAACCATATATCATGTTTGTGACGATGAATCGGTACTTTCAACAAGGTAACTTTTCGCTCATCTTTTGAAAACATTGTGACAAAAGGAGAAATTGCTCAAAACGCGCAATTTCCCCTTGCCACAATGTTTTCGACTTTTTTCAGTAATTATACCTTTATTTATAGAGATTGTTCATGTTTTTGCATGATTGTTTTCAAAGTCGTCTGCAGCAGATTTGCTGTAAGTGGGAAAGGGTTAATAATGACAGAAAAACAAAGTACATGTATGTGTTGATACCCTCAAAAGCTTTCTTAATCTGAAAAGATATTGACACAGTTATACAGTAATCTGGAATAAAAATAAAGGCATTCAAAAGGCAAAGTCCTTTTATTGACATTTTTTGACAACGTAAACAAATCATAAATTGTTGGAGGT
>JASEVX010001330.1:0-18218 GCA_031761405.1 Serripes groenlandicus | reverse complement strand
TATCTGTATCAAATCCCAACTTATCTGAACTTCTCAGTTTATTATCTGTATCAAAATCCCAACTTATCTGAACTTCACAGTTTTTTATCTATATCAAAATCCCAACTTATCTGGACTTCTCAGTGTATTATCTGTATCAAATCCCAACTTATCTGAACTTCTCAGTTATTATCTGTATCAAAATCCCAACTTATCTGGACTTCTCAGTTTATTATATGTATCAAATCCCAACTTATCTGAACTTCTCAGTTTATTATCTGTATCAAATCCCAACTTATCTGGACTTCTCAGTTTATTATCTGTATCAAAATCCCAACTTATCTGGACTTCTCAGTTTATTATCTGTATCAAAATCCCAACTTATCTGGACTTCTCAGTTTATTATCTGTATCAAATCCCAACTTATCTGGACTTCTCCCCTTCCCCACATACAACAAATATTCATCAGACGATTTTGAAAGTAATCTCAGCAAGAATATATCTATTACTTTCAGTTTAACCCTTTCCCTCACTTTTATCCCTTTCTGACGCCTCCGCAGCAGACGGCTTTTTTGGAAACATAGCGACAAAAGAAGAGAATTGCTCAAAACGAGCAATTTCTACTTTTTGCCACAATGTTTCTACTTTTAGTCAAGGTTATCCATTCAATATAGAGTATTTTTTCTATTTTTTTTAATATGTTCAAAGTCGTCTGCTGCAGAATTGTCGTATGAGGGAAAAGGTTAATATTGAATATAGTTGAAAACAATGTGTCAAAAGGAAGAATTGCTCAAAACGAGCAATTTCTCCTTTTGCCACAATGTTTTCTACTTTTAGTCATAGGTTATCCATTCAATTATAGAGTTTTTTCAATTTTTTTACCAAAATATGTTCAAAGTCGTCTGCTGCAGAATTGTCGTATGAGGGAAAGGGTTAATAATTGAATAGAGTTGAAACAATGTGTCATAAGGAAGAAAGCCCATTATGAGCAATTTCTCTTGATGTCACAATGTTTTGCAAAAGTCATCTTGCTCATTATAAGCCATTTCTCCTGTTGTCCCAATGTTTTAACAAAAATCCTCTGCTGCAGAGGCGTCAGAAAGCGTCTGTGTAGGGGAAAGTGATACTTATGATTTGTTTGAATGAGGTTTTAACGCCGTTTTTCAACAATGTTTTAGTTATATACGGCGGTCAATTAAGCAACATGTTTCCTGGGTTTCCAATCAGTACTCCACACACTTTCTCACATGAGTCGGCAGTGAAAACGAATGGACGCGGGACGCGATGTCTTTTGTCAAATCGCAATCTGACTAAAGTACAACGATCTGACCAGTGTGCGTAGCGTTAATAGGAGATGATTTTAATGAGATTGGTCAAATCGTAACAAAGAAATGTTACCGGATCAACGCGGGGACGTTCCCCTGGATTAACAGACATGCGCGATATCCACTGCGCTACCGAGCCCGGCTGAATACTTACGACAATGACGGTAGTTTACATATACGTGAACAAGGGTGCGATTTATCAAAGAATAAAGCTACTTACTGACACTGTACGACTTTTGTTCACGCAATGCCACGCAATGTGTCGTGCCAATAATTGAAGTCTTCGTGAACGAGTGTGAGGAGTGTGTGAAGGTTGCGGGGGTGCGTGCCCATGTCGTAGAGAGAATTTTGAAATTTTCAAAAAAATGGCACGCATCAATTTCTTACAATGTGCGTGCCACTCGCGTGAACCATGCGTGAACACTGCAGGAACTCGGCGCGAACACTGCCGACGGTGCGTGTCATTGCGTGTAAATGCGTGCCATCGGAATCCACTACACGCCATGCCACGCATTGTTCACGAACTGTTCACGTTGTGGATGCGCAAGTCTGCGCCGCGTTCACGCATTTGAGCGTGTCGCGGAGTGGTCGTGCGGTCGTTAGGGTGTTGTTACGAGTTGTTCACGTTATCATGGCACGCCCAGTTCACACATAGTTCGCGCACGTCACGAACCGTTCAGGCACGTCACGAACCGTTCGCGCATTGCACGAACTGCTCACGAAGTGTTCATGCATAGTTCACGACCAATGACAGACGCCGGCGCTAACGTCAGTGCGTATACAAGTGGGCCCATCGCGAACTATGGCCACAACGCAACTCGCCATCGAACAGACAACATGCCTACCAAGAAGAATGCCAGGGAAAGGCGAAGACCATAAAAAAAAGACAAAAAGAGGACAGGCCAGAGAGAGAGATACTAGAGAAAGAGAGGGATGTTCCTTCTCCTTCCTCCTCCTCAAGTGTGGATGTTGTTTCTCGCATCATGCAACGTGCTGTTCTTCCATGTACCATCCTCTGTCTCAACATCAACATACAAGAACTTATACCCAGCATCTGCAACTGCCATGAGTACAATGCTGTTGAAGCCCTTGTAATTATAATAGAAGGTGGCTTCTTCATAGCAACGTGCTTGCCGTCCAGTCATTACTATCATTTTTAAAATATTTGGTATGACCTGGTCGGGGATCGAACCCGCGACCTCTCACACCCGTTGCGGAAGCTCCACCACTACACCACCGGGTTCCGTGGATACTGTTAAGGTATGTTTCGTTGTAGTGAGAAGAGTATAACAAAAATGCCTTCTAAGGCAGCATTAATTGCTGAGAACACAGGTAATTTCATGTTACACTCTTATAACTACGAGCCCCGGTAGCTCAGTCGGTAGCGACGCGGGCTGTCAATCCAGGGGTTGTGAGTTCGAACCCAAGCTCGGCCAACATTCTTTCCGTCGTTTGACAAAAAGCATTGTGACAAGCGTCATTCGTCTTCCACCAATGGGCTAACAGTCTATGTGGAAAGCGGCCAGTGTTGTGTGGATTACTGGTGTGAGAAAGCCAGGAAACGCATGAATATGTAAACTGGCCGCCGTGATATGACTGGAAAATTGTTGAAAACGGCGTTAAACCCCAATCAATCAATCAATCAATCAATCAATCAATCAACTTATAACTACAGCAAAACACACATTTAACCCTTATTGTTGTCTAATTATTGATTGATTGATCTATGGGGTTTAACGCCGTTTTCGACACTAATTGAAGACGAATGACTATTGTCAAACGTCGAAAAGAATGTTGTCCGAGCTGAGGTTCGAACTAATAACCCCTGGATTGTCGAACCCCGCGTCGCTACCGACTGAGCTATCGGGGCTCGGCATTTTTTTTTATCTTAACTCTTTCAGCACCGAATTGTTTAAAGTAGACTCTTCCTTGTTCAAAATCGGACGTCTCCATTTCTCATGTAATAAAAGTTTGGACTATAACTAACTAACAGGCAAAGAATGCTGATTTCAGATGAGACAGCTCGTTCCTGAATCAATATTGTTATCACAAACCTCAATATTGCCTTTGGCGCTGAAAGAGTTAAAACCGGTACCAATCAATCTTGGTTCGAAAACCAGTCCCCGTGTAACAGAGTTCAGCCCTTGTTGAATACTATACAATAAGTTAACACTTTGATTTTGAAAATAATAGCAGGAATGAAAAGAAAAGACAAAAGAAATCAATCACAAACTGGTAACATATTGGTGTTATATTACATACAACTGTCAGGTGTGAAGATTTACAGTATGTTATTCTTTAAACCCTTTCCCACATACAACAAACCGGCAGCAGATTACTTTGAAATTATTTGAACAAAAATAAGGAATAATCTCCATAAATAATAATATGATTATTGAATATAGATGAAAACAATGTGGCAAAATGGGGAAAATTGTTCATCGTGAGCTATTTCTCCTGTTGCCACAATGTTTTCAAAAGTCGTCTGCTGCATATGCTTCAAAATGCGTCTGTATGTGGAAAAGGTTTAATAGGTCACGTCCTACGAAAATAAGGTTCACTTTCTATTTGCAAAATAATGACGATTCAAGATGAATTTGTTTGTGCACACAGTCTGTTACATTAACTGTTTCGCATATTTGTATAACTTATCACGTCTCAAATAAATATTATGATACAATCGAACCTGTACTGAGACCATCTTGCAATACAAATTCCCTGTATATAGCGACCATACTTTTAGATCCCCAATTGCTCGTTTTCTGCATAATTGAGTTACATTAACTATTCGCATATATATTTGTAAACTATCTGTCTCAAATAAATATTTTGATACAATCGAACCTGTGCTAAAGACCACATTTGAATAAATAAAACAAATCCCTGTCTATAGCGACCATACTTTTAGATTCCCAAGTACTCCTGTTCTGCATAAATGACCCTGCAAATAAAGACCACCTGTGTAAAAAGACCATATTTATGTCTTCCCATGGATGGTCTTGCTACACAGGTCCCACTGTATAATAAAGCTACAAGTGAAGCCCCATTCATCTAGCGTTGATGTTCGCCATTGCTTATGAGCATTCAGAAGACTCAGACAAGCCTGTGGTGCGCATGCACAGTCTGGTCTGAACCAGTTTTCCGTTCCAAAGAAAGTCATAGAGATACACATACAATGTCTGTCAAAGAATTAAAAGTGTAGAGCCTCCGTGAATCACACACGAAACAGTAACAGTTCATGTCATTACAACGCGGCCAGTGTCACCGACTCGTACTCTCTTTATCGTGTCGCGTCCTTCATACGTTTGCCGTTGTTATTTTTTATTTTCTTATTCGTATGCTTCATTAGTGTAATTGGATAATCCCTGTTAGACAATGTTAATTACACTATTGAACCGAAACACCTGGGAATAAGGTCTTTATTTGGGACTAACGCAGGTAAACACAGTTATAACATATGTTTTATAATATTATATTTATTATATCTGTTATTTATTGTTCAAGTTCTGGTCTTGCATTTCCATATCTGTTCATCCTCATAATATAATATGTTGAATGTATTTGTTGAAATAACATTGTGCACATAGCAGTCTTGACTTGATGGTTAATTATACTATATACACTATATATGTATGACACTAGAAACTGTATAAAGTCGACGTTACTGAATAAAGTAATCTTTAATCTTGTGTTGCTGATACGTATGTAACTTAGAAACTGTTTAAAGTCGACGTTACTGAATAAAGTAATATTGAACATTGTGTTGGTGACAAAAATCAATCTCAATAAATACTGGATGAGGAAATTGTCTTATATTGGTAATTTACGCCCGTTTTCAACAATACTTCAGTTATATCATGGCGGCAGTTCACTTATTTATGAACCCTGGGTAAACGAACAAGCTTTCCCAATGACACTCCACCATCACAGCTACGACTAGGGATCGAGGAAGTAGAACGCGATCTTACCTATTAGTATAGCCAGTCTCAGCATAACATGTTATTGTTAAACACTAAATGGGTTTAAAATAGGTAACGAGTGCAATACTCGTAATGGAAAAGATATTTAAAATTATAAAAAAAAAGCAATTAACGCTGGCACTTTTCTCTTTTTTTTCCACGAATATCACAGCTTGACATTTACAATAGGGCATAGCAAATGGACAAACCGAATAAACATGATAAGTCTGACAGCAAGAAACAAAGTAGCTCAAACAGTTGGAAAGTAGGAAACACCGTAAACAAGACCGCAATACTACCCTCAACCGAAAGGAACCACCTAAGCCCACAAGATGAAGTAAAAATCCTCAAAAACTGGAGATTTCTGAAGAACAATATAACGATAGCAAGCATTGTGGACCCACTAATCGAGAAAGGAGTCTACTCGCCTGATCAATGGATGGCGTTAAAACACAGCGATGCGCCCGAAGGCGAGAAAGTGGAGGAGTTCCTGTATCACTTACTGAAGTGCAAGGCGGATACGTACGGTGTGTTTACTGATGCTCTTACAACAGTTGGATACGCCCACGTGGTTAGTCAGCTAGACGGTCAAAGAAGTCAGGACTTGTCGCCCAGTGTTTCACTGTCTAGCTCAGGTAGGTTATAGCATTATGTCACTTCCGGAATCTTTCCGTTCGCGGTGGTCCTAGTGGACTGCTCTTGGGCAATGCATCATTCTTAGCCTGGTACTGTTTACTAATACCTTTACCATTGTAGGATACGTCCACGTGGTTAGTCAGCTAGAAGGTCACAAAAGTCAGGACATGTCTTCCAGTGTTTCGCTGTCTAGCTCAGGTAGGTAATATAATTACGTCACTTCCGGAATCTTTCCGTTCGCGGTGGCCCTTGGGCATTGCTCTCGGGCAAGGCACTATTCTTAGCCCAGTACTGGTGTGTTTACCCGGGAATCGTGAAAACGTGTTCTGTCTCCGTAATACAACTGAAATAATATTGAAAACGGCGTAAAACCCAAATTAAACAAAATTACATTTAACACTGCCGGAATCACTTATCGTTGCATCGTCTCAGAACAACTTCACTGGGTCGAATCTACAACGGTAGACGGATGTTTTGGATCTGTCCAACAGGACCACAATCAATAAGAAATCGTGATTCCTAGATGTCCGAGGCTTGTTTTCAATTGATCATTAAAACTTGAATTTTCAGAAAATAAATGAAAATACATAAAATACAGCATAAACGTCACGTTCCGGCGAGCACCTTCTTATTTCCGTCCATTGCTATAGAATAAGTAGCTGATGGATTTAGACCTGATATGTATATATAGCGGTTTGGATTGATTTTCGTCTTTCTTTTGGGTTATAACCTGATGACCTGTGGTCAGAATTTGTGACTTGGAATGAGCGAATGCTTAGCTAATCAAAGACAGGTCAACGGATATTCTTATATTTGTTCAAGAGATAATCATTTTAAAGTGAGATTCTTTAAAGAATGCTACTTTAATTTCATATAGTGCCGCGATAGCTAAGTCGGTAACAATAAGGGCGGAGGTTATGAGTTCGAACCCCGGCTTGGTCATTCATTCTTGTCGAAGATTAGCAAAAGTCATTACGGCTAGCGGCCGTCGTCTTCCACCAATAGACTAAGTGGGACGGTAATCAGTTGCCTGGGAAGAATATTGTGTAGAGTACAGATGCGAAAAAGTCAAGAAATACACGTGAACTGGCCGTCGTAAAATAACTGAAATATAGTTCAAAGATGCTGTGAACTATTTTAATGGTACAAACAATGATGAAAACCGGTGCATTTTATATGAAAAGAAAACATTATTATAAATATTGCTGTAGGAAAAGTAGAAACACCTTTAGACGTAGCCAATGTAATGTTGAAAAACGTCGTTTTCAACATTACATTGGCTACGTCTAAAGGTGTTTCTACTTTTCCTACAGCAATATTTATAATAATGTTTTCTTTTCATATAAAATGCACCGGTTTTCATCAATACGTCTAGTGACTTTGCTCATTCCATTCAGCATATGAGATCATTATTAGTTCTAGTGATATATTATTTGAGCCGTCCCGCGAGAAAAACTAATAATATGGACTCTGCGTAATGTATCGACCCAGATCAGCCTGCGCAGTCCTCCGGGTCGACACATTCCGTCTCACAGAAAATTCACAGGAGGGGAAAAGTGTTTGTCCGGGTTAACCTGCGCGGCATGCTTAGGCTGATCCGGGTCGATACTTTACGCAGAGTCCACAATGTTGGTTTTCATGCGGGACGGCTCATTTATCTAAATATGTCTGTGATATGGACCGTGACGATACAGTTAAATCATCTCCATCTAATGTGTTTCAGGAAATTCGTCCCAAAGGGTGACTGGACGTCCACAACCACTGGGTCAAAATTACGCGTATCAGGTATGCCCAAAAAGCTTCTAGTATAAACTCATTTATTTTACATCGTTTACAAAATAAGCATTCGACTTATATTAACCACGCTCGATGTTTGCTTCCTATAGACTTAACCAGTACTCTCGCACCGTTTTAATGGAAAATCTCAATAGGCAGAATCTGCTCGTCACGGATTTTAAACCTGGGACCTTAAGTATGAGAAGCCGACACTATACAATTGTGACATCGTCTTCTAGAACATCTGTGAATTCTTGTATAATTGATATAAAATATCATTATTTCAATCACATGTCTCGAGAGTCCGCTTATCTGTTTATCCTGCCGTTTCACGTTGAGACGAATGGTTTTGACTTGGATAACATTTATCAATCAAGTTAAACTGACAAGCGTCATCCGTCTCCCACCAAAAGGCAAAATGTATATGTGGAAAAGCAGCCAGTTGCTTGGAAAGGCTGTTGATTGGAGTACAGGTCTTAAGAAGCTGGGAACACATGGTTCTGTGAACTGGCCGCCCTGATATGACTTAACACTGTGTTGAAAACGGCATTAAACTCACTCGACAAATCAATCATCATTAATAACATTAAAACATTCGAATGGTCGGCTATCGTTTGACATGGCTCGTTTAATAAAAATACTTTTCAGCCTTCGAAAAAGCAGTCCAATTCACAGAAATATGTAGGAAGCACGCATAAACCAGACATGTCATCAGGGGGCGTGGTTCAACAAGAGGACCTTTATCAGTAAGTAGCCGTGCACTTAAGGTGTCAAATAACAGTTGCAGTCGTCGGGATATTCGTATTTTAGTCCGTGTCATAAATGAAAATAATGATAATGGGGTACATTTCGGTGTAAATGGTTGATTGTAAAGTTTATAAATGTGAAAAGTAAGCTATTAGCATGGTTTTGGTTTTTGCGGTTGAACCCTTTTTTTCCTTCTGGTCCATATGTTTAGGGACAAGCATTTGACAACACTGCTTGCAGAGCTAGGCGTGAGTTTACAGCTAAGTTTGAATACCAGCTTTCGCGACCAACATTGCTTGAAGGGGAGCTGGAAACGTGCTATTTCTAACTGCATCCACAGATTGCCTATTATTTTGAGAATATATGCAATTCTCCAATTTCAGACTAAATCCCTGCGTATGTGTTGGATGATTTTTGGAGTGAAGGGTCGAATTGCTCTTTTTGTCCTACTTCTTTCATCCTGTTTCAAACCACGTTTGTTGCCAATTCTTTGCATAAAATTGACTGAGAGTGAATTCTAGTAATTTTCTTATAATTATGATTCTCCTTGATAAATAAAAACCCTTTTAATAATATGAGAATGGATATTATGAGAAATATTGAGAGTATAACAGAAAATCAGCATCCAACTGTGTATTGCCGCCTTAATTGAGTAAAACATGCGTAACGTTTCAATAGATGAACGGTGGTCAATTCCGTACTCTCGGATTGAAATAGAAACTGTTTATCAGAAATCTTTATAAATGAAAGTGATTTTATTAATTATAGTGAAAAACATTGTGGCAAAAGGAGAATTGTTTGTTATGAGCAATTTCTCATTTTTCACATTCTTTTCAAAATTCGTCAGCTGTAAACATTTGAACTTCTTTATTTGGTAAGTGGAAACGTACCTCACTATTCATTTCGTTATTATTATTGTTTTTAGGATGAAAGAAGAGATTACGAACGAATTACGACAGTTGAGAAAGAACATTGAACAAGATCGAGATCAGGACAGACTGGAACTTCAAATCCTACAACAAAAACACATAGAGATGCACGAGGACCTGGCTAAAGCCGTGGCGGACAGGAAACATCTCGAGGCTGAATTGGCCAATGTCATGGAAGCCGTTAATAAGCTCACCATAACAATGGAAGAGAAAAACGCCGAACTTCTTGAGATGCAAGAAAAGAGTTATGAAGCGAGACAAAAATTCGAGCAGAAATCCGCAGATTTACAAAGTTTTGTCGCAGAGAGAGAGAAAGAGTCAATACATTTGAACAAAGGCATGAAGATTAAAGAAGCGGACTATAAAAAGTTACAAGCCACTCTGGAGAGCTTGAAAGAAGAACACGAAGAACGACTGGGACGATTAAAGGTTTTGAACAAAGAGAAAATAGGACTAACGAAAGAAGTCCAAACACTTCAAAGGGAACGAAAGAATCTTGAAGTGAAAATAAAGTCCCTGGAAGAGCACATACGCCTTCTTCAGGTGAAGCACACGAAGGAATCGAACGATATAAAAGAAGAGTTGGAGCGACAGAAGACTCTAGTGGTGGATAAGGAAAAGGAGAAGGAAGAACTGGCAAAGAAACTGGAAGCGAGTATGGTTGAGAATGACAGTTTAAGGCAGTACAGTCAGAATCTGGAAAACACCTTGCAGAAAACGGAGGACGCCAAGGCCCATTTAGTGCAAAAGGCGAAGGAAAATGTGACTAAATACGCACTACCACCATTTACTGTTGGAAGAATGGGATGGGTGAATAGGAAACATACAAAGAGACCGTGATTATAAACCTTTCGCTCTCAAAGGCAATTAAAGGCTTTTGCATACAATGCAGAATACCTGAAATCTGCATTGTTTGTTACTTTTAAAAACATAAACTTTTACCAAATTTCAACATGGAAGATTCGACTTTGTGAAATTCGCTAGTTGTCATAAACTAGAAACGCTACACATGAAAACTTACTAACGGATATAAGGACGATTCAGTTGTCATAAACTTGAAACGCTACACATGAAAACTTACGTACGGATATAAGGGCGATTCAGTTGTCATAAACTAGAAACGCTACACATGAAAACTTACTAACGGATATAAGGACGATTCAGTTGTCATAAACTTGAAACGCTACACATGAAAACTTACGTACGGATATAAGGGCGATTCAGTTGTCATAAACTAGAAACGCTACACATGAAAACTTACGTACGGATATAAGGGCGATTCAGTTGTCATAAACTAGAAACGCTACACATGAAAACTTACGTACGGATATAAGGGCGATTCAGTTGTCATAAACTAGAAACGCTACACATGAAAACTTACTAACGGATATAAGGACGATTCAGTTGTCATAAACTAGAAACGCTACACATGAAAACTTACTAACGGATATAAGGGCGATTCAGTTGTCATAAACTAGAAACGCTACACATGATAACTTACTAACGGATATAAGGACGATTCAGTTGTCATAAACTAGAAACGCTACACATGAAAACTTACGTACGGATATAAGGACGATTCAGTTGTCATAAACTAGAAACGCTACACATGAAAACTTACTAACGGATATAAGGACGATTCAGTTGTCATAAACTAGAAACGCTACACATGAAAACTTACTAACGGATATAAGGACGATTCAGTTGTCATAAACTAGAAACGCTACACATGAAAACTTACGTACGGATATAAGGACGATTTAGATAGGAGTATGTGATGTTTCTCCTGGTCATATGCATAGCTAATTTTTTGGCAGATTCAAGTTCTTTACATAATTTTGTCCATGATGAAGACGGAATTTTGCGATAGACAACATCTTCAACAACGTTGTGGGAAAAGGAGGAAGTGCTCAGAACGAGCTATTTCTATTTTTCCCCTCAATGTGTTCATCATTGTGTTAAATACATTTGTTCACTTTCCCCAGGTGTTACGCGTAAAGAAATATTCAAACCTGACGCCTCTTAGCCCCTTCCCGCCACCTGTAGACGCATTTCGACAGACTTTTTGAAAACATTGTGGCAAAACAGAAATTGCTCATAATTTCAAATTATTCTTTTGTCACAATGTTTTCAAATACCGTCTGCCAGAGAAACTTCAGAAAGCGACTATATGGGGGAAAGGGTTAAATGATTATGATGACAAAGGCTGTAACTTCTTGATTGTTTTATTGTTCAAAATGAAGTACGCTAGTATAAATGTGATATTCATGCAAATGTCGGCGACATTTCCTTTATAAGCACATATTCTTTGGCAACCAATGCGACGTCCATTTTTGCAAGACAAATTTCGGTTTAAGTCGAAAAAATGGAATTTAATTGTTCCGTAAATATAATATAATATATTCATTATCGATTTTACAGATCTAGAAAAAATTACATTACAAATCTAAGACAACTGTATGCTGATGATGGCACTTCTGTTACAAAATGAGGTCAGTATTGAATGACGTCTTTATACAAAAGGATCTTCTTGGGTGTTTTAAAATGTGTTTTCATTTCATATCTTTATTTGTTCCACTGACATTATACAGTAACATACGTATGCATGTGCAAATGCATTTAGAATGAAAACATAAACTCATTCATATACGTGAATACTAGCATAGACACCCACATGAATAAATATATATGAGCCGTAGCAGACTGATAGAGGTATAGAGTAACGATTCCTGAAGCAGAAAATCCACAGGAGGCGAAAAGTGTCTATTCGGGTAGGCCTTCGCGGCATGCTTAGTCTGATCCGGGTCGATACTTTACACAGAGTCCATAATGTTGGTTTTCTCGCGGGACGGCTCATATGTATACATAAGGAATACTGTGGTACAGTAGTGATACATGTTTTAGTATTGTACTGCGAGGGGCGTGGACAACTGATATCTCGCTAACCGAAAGACAATACTAAAACCTGTATCGTTATAACAACATCGTTTTCCTTTAATTATATACCATATACATTTTTTAAGACAGAACAAAGCAAAAATTGCAAATTTCCGTATTCTGAATAAAGAAATAACATAATTTACACATAAAATATAATTTATTATAGGCTTGTGAACCAGGCCCGTGGACAACTGATATCTCGTTAATAATACTAAAACCTGTATTGTTATAGCAACATCATTTTCCTTTATTAATATACCATATATACACTTTTTAAGACAGAACAAAGCAAAAAATACAAATTTCCGTATTCTGAATAAAGATATAACATAATTTACACATAAAATATAATTTATGATAAGCTTGTGAACCAGGCCCAACTACCTCATTTTGAATGACGTACGAACATATTTCAATGACGTCAAATCCGATATTTCAGTGAAGTATCAAATTGTTGGTACCTTTAATCTGCCGCGTTTGAACATTTCCTTGTTTGCTTGTTTGTATGCTTTCACAGAAAGCAGGATGAACTTTGACAATTAGGTAAAGGTTACTGGCTGTTTCCATACTAAATGTCCAATTCGAATTAACGCTCGAACTTGCAGACGACGCATTTGCAGCAGATGACATTTGAAAATATTGTGGCAAAAGTAGAAATTGCTCATGAGGAGTAATTCCCCCTTTATCGCGCTTTTTTCAAACTCAAATTATTATGTTAACATTCATTTTTAAGGATATTTCATATTTTTGCATAGATGATTTAAAAGTCGTCTGCTGCAAATATGCCGTATGTTAGAAAGGGTTAAAAGATGCACCAACGTTCACCACGGTTACTACTATGTAAATATATTTGAAATTGTAAATTGTAAGCATATGCATACTTTACGATTATCATACATTTCTGAACCGGAATATTCTATTGTAATGAATCTTTCCATAATAATTCTTCATTTTCTCACAATTTTCGTGTAAATATACGATAAATGTAAGCCAAACATATGAGAAATAATACTGTGGTTTATTATTACCTATTTAACCAGGTTCCCGATTATTTATTTTGAGGCCACTTATTCTACAGCAGACGGTTTTTTTAAACATTGTTGCAAACACAGGTGCCAGTCTCGTTTAAAATCTAAAAATAGCATTTGATTATATATTGTCAATATAAAGGTTACAATACACCAAAAAGAATCCTTCTTTGTTTCCATGTAAATCGACCAGTTTCAGTCCTCAATTGTCACATTTTCTAAGCGTTTCTCATGTTGAACACCATATATCATTGAAAAAAATTACCTCCTAGCTTTAAAACAATCCAAAAAAAATGTGGGGTCATGCATTATGCAAGAAAGAATTCAACAGGCGAAAATGGTAACCGTCATTTTGGACCAAATTGGGCCCGGACAAAACCGGTGTTTAGCATTCTCTACTTTCACTTTCAAACAAGGTCAAAATACTAAAAGTGATCAAATCAATCATTTCCAGTGCATCCTATACACATTCACAATGCATTTAAACTCAATGTCATATAGTCAATCCATTCTGATGATGGTATACACTCGTTTCTACGCAAACAAAGGTTTTTTTAGGGACTATAGTATAGTATAGATCAGCAAGTATTTAGCGTAATTTGACCTTTAGTGAAAGGCTATATTTAGATTTTAAACGAGACTGGCACCTGTGGTTGCAAAAGGAGAATAGCAAATTCTCCTATTGCCATAATAATTATTACAACAACACAATTCAAGAAAGGTTCTTGAGATTTTGTCTCTGTATGGGTGAAGGATTGAAATACATTTATAACGGACAACTTATTTTCTTTCGCGTATAAATATCAAATTATGATGGACTTTTTGGGAGAAATGTACGTTGGTATTCTGCGATCTTTAACAGCTACAGCCGAAGTCATTGTTTGATATCCCAAAAACTGATACGTTCTCATACAGTTAGCGTCAATTATTTGAACGTCTGTAAAGTTAATACTATCTCTCCACGAATAGGCCGTTTTCGTCGAGTTACCACGAATAATACCGAACGACGTGCTATCTTTTCTACCGGCTAAGGTAAGTTTAGAAATATACGTCCGCAAATATTCTCGAAATGGCAATCCAACAAAGCGGTACAGTTTTTCCGCGACGGACACGGGATTTTCCGCCAAACTTTCGTACGACAGAATCCGAACACTATCGGGGTAAGTCTCCGTCAGATACACTGTTGAATTTAGATCATTCCAAACCCGCTCACAATGGTAACTCGAGGTTTCGTTTATTTTATCCCAAGTCGATTTGTCCAGTCTTATTTGAGATGTTAATAATCCCCTGGGATCTCGGAGTAAATGGACGACTTGTAAATTGGAATACAATTCAAACACGTCCTCAATCACTCCCATTGGTAAACGTATGAATTTGAACAGAAGATGCGTGGCTTTTCGGCACATATCTATCGCTTTTGGTAGACATTGGCGTAATGCTTTCACCGTTCTCCGTTTATTTTTCAAACAATTCGATAGCGTCTTCATGGATCTACTGAAGTGGCCGTGAAAGTTGTCAGATAGAGAGTGCACGTCAAGTTCGTCGTAACTGCATGTAAACCATTTGTGGAGTTCGTCAATGAGAAAATCGTCTGTCAAATCATCCTCTTTCAGATGCCTGGAAACAGAAAAAAAGATAAGCGTCTGTCGATTTTGATGTCTTGTTCAATAACCGTACAGAGAAGACTCAGATGGGCCACACAGTCTCACCATAGCCTTCAATGTTCGCCGTTGTTAGTTATATACAGTGGACAGTTTTGTTACCCTATAATCCCATCTTATCAGTAGACAACGAAGTATATTTCCAGAGACATATAAATACAGAGATAGGATACTCGGTCTTCACACAGAACAATGTATTTATATGTCTCTGGTATTTATAAACAGATCTCCGGCACGACTATCGATGTATACATACGGAATGTTACGTGAATTCTCGTTAATGTTCGATGATAAGCAAAATTATAACAGTCAAATAAGTCAATGATTATACGGCTGAAATAGCGGTATATTATCTCCCCTCTTTATCGCATGACGAGCATTGTGCCAAATGTTTACAGTGGACTTACGCTAACTCGAAAATGAAAAGGGAACAATATATAACCTCGAGTAATCGAGGTGTGTTCGAGTGGTCGTTGAGTAAATGCCAGTTACATGCATGTATTGTCTATTTACGTGAAAAGCAAGACATTACTTAAATCATATCAAGAGAACAGCGCATGATACGCTGTTTACCAAAGAAAGATCCGTTCGAGGATATGATTCGATTTAAACGATATATTCGAATTTCCATATGTTCGAGTCTAACGATATATTCGAATTTCCATATGTTCGAGTTAAACGATATATTCGAATTTCCATATGTTCGAGTTAAACGATATATTCGAATTTCCATATGTTCGAGTTAAACGATATATTCGAATTTCCATATGTTCGAGTTAAACGATATATTCGAATTTCCATATGTTCGAGTTAAACGATATATTCGAATTTCCATATGTTCGAGTTACATGTATCGTAAGTCTACTGTTTGTAGATATAAATGCATCCTCAGAGAACAGAACTAAAAGAGTACATGTTTTTCCATATTTCCACTTCTCTTTTTTACTGCATTGCAACTTCGTGGAACCCATTCGCCTATAAAATAGTGCCACACCGGAGAGGCTTTGTATATTGTACCATGGGTTCGATCCCCGGCTGGGTCGTTCCAAAGACGTTAAAAATGGTATAAATGGCTTTCCCTCAATGGCGCTCTGGATAAAGGGGCTAGCATAACGACTGACTTGCTGGTGTCAGTAGAACTGGTAACACGCACAGGAAAACTCCGTGACATAATTGAAAAATGGTTGAAGGAGGCAACAACAAAGAAACATAAGTATATCGCTCAAACGTTGTTCCACATGAAAATTAAATCTCTGAGATTTGATAACGAGTTAGATCATATTGCAGACATGAACAGTTTATTGTGGTCATAAAACTTCTTGAATGATACAAGTACATATATGGAAGAGCCTCTGAGGGTCTTCACTGTAAGGCGACTTTCAAAGATCGGCTTCTCCTGACTCAACGTTGTGCCATTGCCTTGGTGTTGCATATCCTATACGATTGAGCGTTCCTCGTGTAATACTTTCCCATATATAACGTATTCGCAGCAGACACTGTCCAAAAATATGAAAAAAACTGTACAAAAAAAAAGAAAGAAGAAGTATAGTTATGAAAATAATTCATGAAAACATTCTGCCAAAAGGAGAAATTGCTAATTATGGAGCAGAATTCTCTTTTTGTCACATATTTGCAAATGTCTCTACTGCAGTTGTGTCAAAATGTGTCTGCACGTGGGGAAGATTTTTTTAGCTCAGCAGGATAATGGTAAACACCTACCTGATTGTCCCATTCAAATAATGCAGGGGTTTGCCCTGTCTTGTTCGTACAATCACAGAATGGAATGGCTCAAATACATAGAGCGTGCCGGGAGCATGCTGCAAGATGTCTGCCGTGAGTGTGGATCCGCTCCTCATATACGACAGAATCACGATAATATGTTGCGCGGACAGCACGGGGTCCTCCGTGGAAGAGGCGCCCTCTGGTTGTGGTGTAACGGCGCTATTGTTTAGATTACTGGCTTGGGTGGGGAGTACTGTCCGCCATGTGTCATGGTTGTGGTTTATGGTTTTTCTTGTAAATTCTCTTGGTGGGTTAAATAATTTTTGAACAATTCCTTTGCCTGAAATAAGAAATAGGATTAATGAGGCCTGATTGTGATTGACTTTCCAAATACATGTATTTCACGAGATATCTGAAAACAGAGAAACGATTTGGATACCATGACGTCTTTATCATCACTTGAAATAATGACGCTTAATTGTTTTTCCTGCAACATCGCTCATATACATCAGCTATAACCGGTCAGGACATGTTCTATACCACGTTAGAGAGCTAAAATATCCAACCCTGGTAATGGATTGAATAAGGAGCCTGTTTGACCATGTATTGTTGGAAAGCACTTGCCTCTGGCCGGCGTTAATAGGCTCACCATGTTCTAAATATTGTATTGGCTGTGAATGAGCCATGATTTGAATATGTTAAGAGTGAATAATTATAAATGTGCAAGTAACAAATAAACACACGGACCTGATCGAAAGCACAAATAGGAAACTAGGTGATTTAGGTCAATTATTAAGAGCGCGGACGCGATCTAAAACACTCCGCGACATTTACAGTCAATACAGTGTTGATAAATAAAAAGGATTGAGCTAGTTAAAGCTAATAAAAAGGACAATGAATGGCGAAATCAGTTTATGAACACAATTCCATGGTTCCCAGAAATATTTTCACTCCCGAAAATCAATATAGTTTGTAAGTTGACAATGTAGAACACGAAGTGACAATTGTTGACTTTCTAGTACTGACTCGGAGTGCCGGGAGCACTGCAAACAAAGGAACGGTCTTATTTTTCAGAAATTCGCCAATTAATTGTTACAAAAACTGTAAGGACAGAGGGCGGGAGATGTAACAGACAATGTATTGAAAGGAGTAAAAAGTGACATTCGACGGGAGGGTAAATGTGAAGATTTCAGTATATTTGTGTGCTCTTGGAAAATATTTGTGTGGCATCGGCGGATGTTTAAAACGGAAGTAAGCTAAATTAGTTTATGATTTATTGGCTTCGTTATTCATTTTTACTTAAATGTTTATAATGAAAAGCAAGACAGTGATACAATCACAGCAAGCACAGTAGCAGCCCTGGTGTCCTCTTCCGAGCAATCAGAACTGCTGATTGGCTGGTTTCAAAAGAAAGATGCTTTCCAGGAATTGGTTTGAGTTATACAATATATTCCAAGTATCCCATGTTCGAGTTTACAGTACATTATTTCAAAAGTTAGTAGATATCATCGGTAAC